>JAVIWB010001462.1:0-229192 GCA_031893035.1 Dermolepida albohirtum | reverse complement strand
CTTCAGAAAAGTAAGTTTTTATCAAATTGTCAAGCTATATCTCTTACCACTCGGCCAAGTTTTTAGGCTGGAAAAAGAGAAAAAGTCTGAGGGGGCTAAGTCTAGAAGACAAGCCAGATGCAGAAACAGTTCTAAATGTAGTCCATGACACAGTTGAAGTATAAACACACGCATTATCGTAAAAAAAAGCTATTTACTTCTTCTTTAAGTGGGAACTTTTGCATTGTAAAATATTTATAAACAAATATATATTCACACTGATGGAATTATTGTTTTTATATGAAATATGTATTTTTAAAAGAAAATTAAAATAAGCTATTTTTGTTGCTACCCTGATATTGAAAAGAAAAGAAATTTATAACTGAATATTAAATCTTTATTAGTTTTTTATCGAATAATAAATATTCATTGCTAATTGTACTTTACATTCGAAACACAATTTTTGAATAATGCTATGAAATGGCATAATAGTCAGAAAATATAAATTTTTGTAGCTACCTGTCATGAACAAATAATTTCAGGTATGTTTTTATTGAATGTTAAAAGGAATCATTCTATTATTAATAACACCCTATCAACTACATATGTTTCACCGAATACACGGATCGTCAGGTTGATTTGTGTTATTAATGAACGATTCCTTCATAGCGTTTATCATATCATTTCGATACAGAAAATAATGAATAATATCATATCTCCCTCTCTCAACCAATACATAAATGTATTGACCGACAAAGCGAGAACGCTTCTATCTCACAAAATCGGTAAACTAGGTTTCCAGTGTGTAATAGACAGACACTTGCGTGCTAGGCTTTATGCCAATTAAAGAATGTTAAAAGGAATCATTCTATTATTAATAACACCCTATCAACTACATATGTTTCACCGAATACACGGATCGTCAGGTTGATTTGTGTTATTAATGAACGATTCCTTCATAGCGTTTATCATATCATTTCGATACAGAAAATAATGAATAATATCATATCTCCCTCTCTCAACCAATACATAAATGTATTGACCGACAAAGCGAGAACGCTTCTATCTCACAAAATCGGTAAACTAGGTTTCCAGTGTGTAATAGACAGAAACTTGCGTGCTAGGCTTTATGCCAATTAAAGAATGTTAAAAGGAATCATTCTATTATTAATAACACCCTATCAACTACATATGTTTCACCGAATACACGGATCGTCAGGTTGATTTGTGTTATTAATGAACGATTCCTTCATAGCGTTTATCATATCATTTCTCAAAATAATGAATAATATCATATCTCCCTCTCTCAACCAATACATAAATGTATTGACCGACAAAGCGAGAACGCTTCTATCTATATGATAAACGCTATGAAGGAATCGTTCATTAATAACACAAATCAACCTGACGATCCGTGTAGTCGGTGAAACATATGTAGTTGATAGGGTGTTATTAATAATAGAATGATTCCTTTTAACATTCTTTAATTGGCATAAAGCCTAGCACGCAAGTTTCTGTCTATTACACACTGGAAACCTAGTTTACCGATTTTGTGAGATAGAAGCGTTCTCTCTTTGTCGGTCAATACATTTATGTATTGGTTGAGAGAGGGAGATATGATATTATTCATTATGTTTTTATTGTCTATTCTCAAATTAATTATTAATTTATAAAATATTTGGGAATGTGATGTATTAGTATTTCTCCATTCATTAAATCGAGTATACATATAATTTCGAATTATACCTTAGGTTCATTCATTTTTATTTCTCAAGAATCATTTAATAATGGAGTAAGCGAAATAAATTCAAACATTCTTAATATAAAATATTAACATTCTGTCAATATAGGGTTACTTTTTGTCCATGCATCACACAGCGTTCTAATAAAAACCCGAATAAATATAATCTCATTTTTGTCGTAGACATCTTTAAATTTTCAGTAATTGCATTTTTAAAAATAATTTCAATAATGGTATTTGATTTCAAATTCAATTATGTTTTCAATTTCTCACCATAAATATGGTCTCATACCATTATCAATTTTCCACAGAAAATCATAATTTTATTTTTTTCTTTGCTTTTTATCATATAATTCAAAGATGGTTTTTCAATAAGATTTTTTAAAAATACAAGTCACTTCGTCAAATATTTTTTTATAAAAATAGTATAGAATCTTTAAAATTTGTACCTTTTAATTAAAGCTTAATCGTTTTTTATAAATTATTTAAGTATAATTTGTGATTAGTTTCTTGACTAGAAATCACAGTAAACTAGTTACGGGAGAGGAACTAGAAAAGTTTTCGGCATGGCAATGAAGCAAAAGGCCTATTTTCTTTTTTTCATGATTTTATTTTTTAACGCAACCCCCTCTAAAACTTTAATACATTTGCAACACCTGTCTTGCAACGACTTTATTCCATCAAAAAAAAAATATTGCTGTTGCTCTTCAAAATAGGCATCAATTGAAGTTTGTTTATTTACATATTTATTGCCTTCTCCTTATACTCGACATCAGTATATGCATAATAAATTTATTTCGTGACGGGTTAATTACGTATTACAATATGTTCTTCACCGGTAATCATAAAGACATAAACAAATTTAAAATTCTCTGTACCTGTATAATAGTTAGCTAACCTGAAATAATGCTAAGAAACGCATCTATCAAACAGGGTTTTTAGGTTACATGTACTATATAATTTGAAAAATATATGAATACTATTTATACTTTAAACTACTATCAACGATAATGTTTGCAAATGAAGATTTTGGGTAAAGGTATTACTATTACTATACTGTAACGTAAACGTACATTATTATTCACTTATGCATATTAATCTTATGTTGTATAAAAGTTCTTTTAATGCTTCAAACAAAAATCGAGGGGGAAATACCAGGACTGAGTGCTGAATGCGGAATTAGAACTCACTGAAGTTTGCTTATGGTTTCAAGAGCTTTTACGAAGGATGTAAGTATCCACATTGCCTTAAAGAAAGTAAATAAAACTTCGTTTCCTTCTGCACTTGTTTATCATTGCCTGTTTAACTTTCACACAAATGTGGCGGATTGTATTCGACATTAACCGTACATTATTTAGTAATAAAATTAAGTGGAAGAACTAGTTGGGAATGCAGAAAAGTTACTGCCGTAACTTACCAGGTTATAATGCAGTCTTTGTTTTTGTTTGTTGTTGTTCGTTATGAAATTTTACTAGTATATTTTTAATTAATCTGCTACTTTATATGTTACATCCAGAAGTGCTATTCCACGAGAGTTATAGTAGTCTTCTTGATTTCTCTCTTATTGTGGGATATGTGTTTCAGTTTCTATTTCTCCTGTTGTGGCTAAATATATAGATACGTTAAAACAGTAAAATAACTAAACATTTGCTATACAAACATATATTAACAAGCGTCACCTTTACCTAATTTAATTTTTTGAAATTATTTCACGGTTGGGGTTTTCTCGTTAGGTTTGAGCACCAATCAGATAAGCAAAAATTTGCAAAAGGATAAAATAAACTGCTAATCGTATATATAAACTATATTTGTTTATTTATTTACAGTATGCCAAGTGTCAAAATTTGTTATATATTGCTTCTAGGATGTACTAGTATAGCTTTAGTTTAACATGTTTAAAAAAGCCATCATCTTATTTGATTAGCATTTTATAGTAATATATTTTGTTAAAAGGTCTCGCTATTATATTTGAATTAGTACGAATGGAAAGTGTTATGTAACTATTTTAATTTGAATTAATAGTTCAACTTTCACTATTTTACAGGTTAAATAAGTACGTGGGACGACTAATAGCATGTACTTGTCAATGCTGTCCTAACGGTACTGCCCACTTATTTAAAGAATTCCAAGCAATGTATAATTCACAAGCTGTTGCCAATTGCTTTGCAATAATCAGGAAATACTAATTATTAAAGAAATTTACTGTTCGCGCTGCTTCTCGGAAAAATTATCGCATGGATGATACATTTAATAAAAGCACTTAAAATGATTTACTGACTCAACATACACTAATTTGTTATTTGAAATTCTCTCGTTATGAGGTGTCTTTGTCAAAGTGCCTTGAAGTTTCTGTATAAAACAGTTCTAAACAAGGACGCTCTCTGGAACGTGACAACTTTGTTAAGTATAGGACGTAGAAGTATGTAACATCGTGGCACTTTATCTTTTAAGTTGTAAGACAAAGACTTCATATCAGAATATTTAACGATATTCTAGCTTTGACTTAATATTAAGTTGATTATACCAGCATCACTCCTAATGTAATGGTAAATTTACGATTGTATGTTAAATATTTATTTTAAACACAATCTGCTTAAAAGCCTATCAATATATGAATTAAAACATAAATATTGGATTTATTTGGCCTTTACTTGATAAAAATCCCCAACCAAATTAATAAATGCAGAGACTGTTAGAATTAAAGTTGGTTATTAGCAAAAATCTTTACGAACAATTTAGAAACTACTGTTAATAGTCATTAAACAGAAATGTTTCCTTTTGGAAAAAGGATGTAGTGGCTTTATAGCATGTTTTATAGGAACAAATTGACAGTTAAACATATTTTTAAATTTTATTAATTCGATACATCCTAACATTTTTTTACACTAGACACTGAAACAAATGAAAGTAAATTTTGACTATTAAAATGGTGAATAATAAATTAGACTTCTCAATTTACTGCAAAAAATTATATACCGAGCCAACTATGCACAACAGGTCAGCACACCCGATACAAAATAAGTTAACAGCATAAAACAGTATTGTTATTACTAGATTGACCAAAACACATACTTATGTCAAAAGTTGATTTTCAAAAAAAATTAAATATAATAAAAGAGATCGCAAATAATAGTGGTTATAATTTCCAAATAATATGTAATATTCTAACTAAAATATATTGCAATAGTCTGCTCAAAAACAAAAATGGATATTGGCAATAAATACAAAGTAATTAATTACATTAGATCGCCGAGTATTAAATTGCCAAAATATTTTGAAAAAGAAAACGTTTAAGTAACATATATAGCTAATAATTATCTTGTATTTTGTAAAACACACCAAAAATAACAAAGACTAAACTCATAATAGCAGTCAGAAGTAGAGTTAGCATTGCTAGCGTTCAGTCAGTGGCGTGTACTTCGAAGAAGTGCAAGAGTTTTAGCGGGTAATAAATATAACTAAACATAGCAGCGTTTTCAATATGTAGATGTACGAAGTGGATAGGATTGATTCAATATTTGTAGCATCAAGTATGTTTCAACAGTTTTTTGTTTACCGTGAGCAATAAATGTTCTTATATGCAGAGAACGACCGTTCGTTTCTCAATACTTACTGGATCTGTGGACTCATCATTACCAAACATTTGTTTTAAACTAGTAAAAATCTAAATATTTCGTTAATAAACTATTTTAGTAATAGCAGTAGTATAATATTAGTGTTATTGCGTCTACAGATCCGTTAAGTATTCTCAAAGATTATATTAATTATACAAGTATTTCATCATAAGATATCGAACGTTCGTTCACTGCATATTAGGAACAATTATTCTCCACGGCGAACACAGTTACATGTAGGAACTGTCGAAGCATACCTAATGTTATAAATATTTAACAGATTTCATTCACTTTGTGCATCTGCACACTGAAACCGCTGATTAAAAACGTTTATTAACAATTATTTTAATTCATGTTATGAGAAACAATAAGGACAGAACAGAACTCGTGTATCTTCGAAAACATGTGTATTCTCAACGTAAAATAACACGAAAAGAAGGTGGTTGACATTAAATTATAATGAGAATAGCCAGTGTAAACAGGAAATATTCTCCTTCTACACACTTCGCAATATTGTTGTTAGCACAGTTCGTGATAATCGTCAAACTATAGAAATAGTAAAAGAAAAACATTTATTTCCAATAAAGCTAATTAGTGAACTATAAAATTGACAAATAATTAAAAAAAAACACTAAGGAAAAGGCAAATTAATTTTATCGTTGATTTTAGATTGTTTATAAAAAATATTACTAATAAATTCTTTATTATTTCTTATTCTTGACAGACTGTATTCTGTGGCGAATCTAGAATGATAACTATAATAAAACGTTCACAGTATATGAAATTACACTAAAAGCTTAACGTTGCTAGCTTTCAGATTGATACGGTTTTGCATTACAAAAACAGATATAAGGCAGTATAAAAAATATTAGATGAGTACCTTAGTTCCTTCTTTTTCACATTTTAAACCGTAAAGTTGCTATACAACTGATTTTTAAATGTGTATGCTGCAAAAGCTAATTTAACATAAATAATTTACAAATATAATATATTATGTATTAAAACGCCTACTAACTTAAATACAGAGTCAACTAAGCGGTACAATGTAACCATTTATCATTTACGGTATTTTATGAATGTATGTACATATTCACACAAAAAAATTGTATTGCAAATGTATTTCCATATACAACGGAAAATCTCCACAAATTAAAATAATAGTCCTTTAATCTAGACTTTCACATTTGACATCGGTAAAACAGGCAAACTTTATTTTGATAACTAAACTAAAAAAACTCCTCAAACAAGCAATGAGATTTCTGAATTAATTATTCTCAAACTAGTAGCGGAGTAGACCTGCTATCCGATTTATAAAACGTTATAAAACGGGCAGATGCATTGTAAATAAGCCTAAAATAAATAAACCAAGAAAACTGACACTGTGACACGAATTATGGATATTACGAAAAATTAAATTGACAGTTCCGATTTTTGTTAGCGTAGTTTTTAAATTTATTGTAACTTAAGGAATTATTATTCTATTGCCTTAGTATTTTTTTCTCGATACAAATATTCAAGTACATTTTAATATATGTATATGTAAATTTTTATATCAATAAATGTTTTCATTTCATACATTTTTTAAGTCCATTTTTAAGAACAACTGTATGATTTAAACTCTGGGCTTCCTATGATATGTGCAGCTTTCTCTTCGGGCGTTGGGCTTCATATTGTGCTGGTTTTTAAATAACAATTTAATCGGCGTTTCGGCAAGATCTCAATGACTTTTATTTAGCTGGACGGTGTTGTAAACTTAACGTTATTTTAGTTTATATCTTAGTTCGTACCAGACCGCGTAAGGCGAGTGTATCATTCCGTGCATTACATTCTCTTATTTCTAATATTTACCTAGTTATTACATTTTCATTTTTCAAATTAGTTGTGTATATATTTCTTATAGTCTTCAAGTTTCTTGTTATATTCCTTTCTTTTTTCCTTTTGCGAGTGTCTGTTTTGTTGGTTTTTTCTTTTTTTTGTTTGCCCGGATCGCTGGGTAAGTTAAAATTTTATTTAATTCTAAACTATGGAATCAGGACAATACGGCGAAGCTGGCAATGTTGACTCTATGGAGTTGGAAAGTGACAATTACTCATCTGTGTTAATTAAAGATATTACTAATTTAAAGAACCCGCAGAAACAATCTAGTCAAATAAATAGCGAAAAAAACAATATAAATAATAACGAGCCGTCAACAAACTCGAATAATAGTAATAATGATTATTTAATTGACAACAACTTTAACCTTAAATTTACTCATTTGTACCATGGTCCATATTACGTTTTTATACAGCACCGTTCCAAAAATATCGGTCGTTTGCACGAAATGGCGTTAGGCCGCGTGTTGCACGAGGAACTCGGCTTGAAATCGTGTATTAAGGAAATCAGTAAAATAGGGTACAACAAAATTAAGGTCGAGATGAAAAACCTAAAAGATGTAGTTAATTTAGTTAATAATCCGCTCTTAAAAGCAAAAAACCTTCATTGTTATGTACCTAAACATCTAACAGAGTGTAGGGGAGTGATTAAATTTGTCGATTCCTCTATCTCAGAGAAAGAATTACTGAAAACAATTGAATGTGAAGGAAATATTAAAGAAGTAAAAAGAATATATAGAAGAATTATCAAAGAGGATAAATCTATAGAGACGATACCCAGACAAACCATCATAGTCTCCTTCAATGGTAACAAATTGCCACCCTATGTTTTTATTAATAGCTGTCGCAGAGTAGTAGACGTATATGTTAGCAACGTGTTGCAGTGCTTCAAATGTCTAAGGTTTGGGCACATTGCAAAAATATGCAAAGCTAAAGAACAACGCTGCAAAAATTGCGGGGACGCACATGAGGGTACATGTAGTACAAAAACCATGTGCTACCATTGTAAATCGGCGGCCCATGACGGATTGTCCAAAAAATGTGACATGTATATCAAAGAAAAAAGAATAAAAAAAATAATGGCCGATCACAGACTGTCTTATATTGAGGCCAGACAAACTTTAAACAACCCTAACTCTTTTGCTAAAAAAACAAGCAGTAATTTTTTCTCGCCTCTGCTGAATTTAGACAATCAAGAAGAATTTCCTCCTCTAAATAGCAAGGATAGTTTTAAGTTTACAACTAAACCAAAAGCGCAGAATTGGTATAATAATAAAAAACGTAAAATAATGTCTCCTACAAGTATTGGGACTCGACCTTTGTTTGCCGCTAACAGTGGTGACTCACAGGCGCCAAGTTTCTTTAATAGGGCTGTAAATAGGGAATCACCCTTTAGTAGAAGTACTGACGTTATAGAAAATATCACAAAGTTTATAGAATCTATTTTCAGTAACAGTAATTTTATTTTCGATAAAGAAACAGTAAAAGAAAAGTTGGAAAATATTATTAATGTAGATCCGAATACATTTATAGAAAGAAGTTCCCAGGTAACATAGTATTTTGTTTTAGTCGGTTACACTGTTAATCGGTATTATACTAAGCTGAGGTAACCACAGTAACAGTTGAACAATTACATAATACCCATATTCAATTTATCAATGATTAAACAACTCAAAATATTGCAATGGAATTGTAGATCAATCAATGCAAATAAACTCAGTTTATTAAATTACCTCACTCTAAACAAAGTGGATGTAATTATCTTGTCCGAAACATGGCTCAAACCAAAACAACACTTTCAAATGCATGGTTTTAATTGCATACGTAAAGATAGGCGTGACGGTTATGGCGGAGTAGCAATTCTTGTCACTAACAATCTGAACGTCTCCGAAATTAAGTTAAGTGAAAATTATAATCCTGGTATAATGGCTTGTGGTGTTCAGATTATTATATCTACACCTTTGGACATTGTTGCTGTATATAAACCCCCTAAGATACAGGCTTCTAGTAAAGACTGGGATTCGCTTTTCCGGCAATGTAACTTACGCAGTTGCTTTATAGCAGGGGACTTTAATATTCACAACACGAGTTGGGGATGTAACCATAATGATAATTTGAGTGCTAATTTCATCAATGTGCTAGACGATCTTCATTTAGGTCTGCTGAACAACGGCAGTGCGACACATATTGGACGGGCCGGACATGAATCAGCAATAGATTTAACACTAGCTTCGCCAAACTTAGCCATTAATTGTACATGGAACGTGGAAACAGACACGCTAGGTTCTAACCATTACCCCATTATTATCCAATATGGTTCTGAAGCATCAGACACATCACTTATACATCCGACATCCAAGTGGAATGTCAAAGATGCTGACTGGCTAGAATATTCTTGTCAGTTGGAAAGCAGGATTGAAACTGTGGATATAGATATGCAGGCCAATGAAATTTATAAATATATCCTAAATGAAATCAATGCCGTTGGCGAAAAAGTTTTCAAGAAGAAAAAACCTTGGAGAACAAAAAATCTCGTGGTGAGTTGGTGGGATAGCGAGTGCAACACAGTAATCTCTAATCGGAAAAGAGCTCTGTTAGAGTATAGAAACAATCCTAACGTGGAAAATTATGTGGAATATAAGAGAATAGCTGCTGAAACAAAAAAATTTCTCAAAGCAAAAGCCAGAACAAGCTGGAGAAATTTTTGCGAGAGTTTAAATAAAGACACTCCGATCAAGAAAGTTTGGCAGAAAATTAAGTCAATCAAGCCGCGTTGCACCCCTAAACAACATATACCCGAAAATACCCTCACGGATCTTCTGCATAAGCTAACTCCGGATTCTGTGGAGCACATTGACAACATAGACAGCTGCCAGGACGATACGCACGTCTTGTTGGAACCGTTTACTCTTTACGAACTGGATATAGCTTTAAAAGCAAGCAATAATACATCCCCTGGTTTGGATAACATATTGTACCCCATGATTAAACACTTACCTACTAACGCCAAAAAAATGTTGCTGGATATGTTTAATAAAATCTATATAGACGGCGAAGAAGTACAAGAACTAAAGGAAGGAATTATTGTCCCAATTATTAAAAGAGACAGATATGTTAAAGATGTTAGGGATTTACGGCCGATTTCACTACTGTCTTGTATATTGAAAACTTTGGAAAGATTAATCAAAGCTCGGCTAGAATGGTGGACCGAAAACCAAGGTAACTTGGCCAAGTATCAATATGGTTTCAGACCAGGATATAGCACTCAGCACGCTTTGGCACATTTAGTGACCGACATTCAAACCTCTTTCACGAGGAATAATTATCTGATGGCATTTTTCGTGGATCTCAAAGATGCCTATAATGCTGTCAACCTCCAATCGCTGAGAACAAAATTAATTAGTATAAATATCCCCTCCTCCACCGCTACCAACATTACCCACCTGTACACAAATCGCAGTATTGTCTTAAGAACTCAAAATAATAATTGTATAGGACCAAGAACAACTTCTAAAGGTTTAGCCCAAGGATCAGTTTTAAGTCCACTGCTTTTTAACATCTATACTAATGACCTGTGTATCCCTGATGTCGAAATTATACAATACGCAGACGACTTTGTAATTTACACGGAACAAAATTCTCTCACACAATGTACCGAGGTATTAAACCAAGCTATGGCAAAACTCCTAGAATGGTGCGGTAAGAAGGAATTCGAAATTGCCTATCCCAAATGTAATGTACAGGTCTTCACTAGACATCGTCTAACGAATTGTAATAAAGTCAATTTGGGCAACATGGAATTTCCAGTAAACAACGCCACTAAGTACTTGGGGATGTGGTTGGATGCCAAGCTGAAATGGCGAATACATATCCTAAAAACAGTTGAGAAATGCCGAAAAGCAAACAACCTACTACGAATGGTTAATAAAGTTTCATTTGGGGCCGATTTACATACATCAGTCCTCATTTATAGAGCAATGATAAGATCAGTGTTGGATTACGGGTGTGTGCTGTACGGTACCGCATGCAAATCCCTCCTGAAGCAAATAGATGTTATTAACAATAGCTCAATACGATTGTGTCTGGGAGTCATGAACTCAACCCCAGTGGAAGCCATGTACGTGGAAATGGGAGAACCACCTCTGTCTATCAGGCGGAAATACCTAAGTGACAAATTCATTTTGAAAAACAGGTCGATCGAGACAAGTATCACTGCCAAGAGCGCCAAGTTAAATATACACAACCTCATAGGCACGTACTGGCAAAACAAAACATCCCCTTTACTGGCGACTGCTTTTGCGGACTCAGCTATTTATGATAAAATAATTGTTAAAACGAATGGTCCTCTGATATACTCTTTACCATTCAAATGTCTACGGCACAAACCCATAATTCTTTTCCCCAAATTCTCTGAAAACACCCACCTGAATAAAGTAATATATAACGATATTGTAGGCCAGCATGACAAAGCTATTCTCATTTTCACGGATGGGGCAAAAAATGAGGTGGGCACTGGTTGTGCCTTTTTTATACCACTCAACCAATATAGAGAGAAGTATACGCTTCCCAAAGAAGCTAGCATTTTCTCTGCGGAGGCCGTCGCCATAAAAAAATCTCTCGAATACATAATACAAACAGATAGCAGGGACTTCTGTGTATTCTCTGATTCTAAAAGCGTTCTCATGAGCCTGCAAAATTTTGGGCGTAAATCATCCCCCCTAATAGGCGAAATCCATTTATTAGATTTTAGCCTGAAAGAACGCGGGAAATCGGTAACATATGTATGGATCAAAGGGCACTCCCAAATTTCTGGTAATGAGGTAGCAGACTCTATTGCAAAAACCGCATGTTGCGAGGAACCAGGAGATAATATACTAATTCCATATACTGATCTCCTAAAACAATTAAAAGACGAGGCGCGCCAAAACTGGCAAGCGCAATACACCAAGACCTATGTATACAATCATACTAACTACTACTCGTTGTTCCCGCAGATTAAGAACAGTCGATGGCATAGCCACTTAAATATAAAAAAGAATCTGCTATCCCAAATCCTAAGAATCACCTTTAATCACGGAAGATTCCCTGCTCATTTGTACAAAATCAATATCTCTGATAATGACATCTGCAAGGCCTGTAATAAAGAACGTGGAGACATCAACCACCTAATGTTAGGTTGCGACAAATATAAGCAACAAGTTGGAGAATTTATACGTGACCTTATTGCCATGAAACTACAACTCCCAGTAAACATAAACTATCTGATAGGACAAGAGAAAGGAGAAATTAACATCAGGATATATAAACATATGTGTGACATATCTTTACAAATATAGTCGTTCTCCTGTGTTTGTGAACCTATGTGGACAATCCCCTTTTCCGGTGGCCCCCCTGTGTTGTCTTTTACAGTCACCCGATCGGCCCCGGGTGAAGTGTGAAGTGAGTGTCTTGTCTGCCCTGTCCATTCGAGCCAAGGCCAATAATAATAATAATAATAATAATAGGGAATTTACGGGTGGTTATATAATTCTATTGGGTGAAGAGTCAGTATGTGGCTAATATATACAATCCTAATTAGGCTCGCAGCCAAGGCCAATAATAATAATACGTAATCAATCACTACAGCTGAAATTGTCAATCGTTGTTATTAATAAGAATATTTAGTATTTCGTGAACGTGATTTTTTTCCACAATAAGATAAACTTTAAATATTTAATATATGTTTTGTCAATTTGATTGACATATTTTCACATTTATATTTTATCTTTAGTCTATATTACTAAAATAATATTCTTCGCGTGACATCTTGATCTAAACAGCAAATTGTTGCAAAAGTAAGTGGAATTCCCTTTTTGTTAACAGCACTTTACTGATGTTGACTAAGATAGCACGTAAAGTGCTGTAATAAGTTCAATGCAAAAATAGTGATCTATAATGCATGCATTAATCGTTATTAAATTTCGTAATACATTGAGTAAAAATGTATTGGACCATAAGTAAACTCGAAGATCGAAAACACGATTCTTTCAAAATAATCATTCATAATAAAGACCATAACACGATTCAGTGAGCGTTCTATATCAATCAAAGATAAATAGATAGGTGAAAGTGATTGTCTGTTAAGTAATAAAAGAATTTTATTTTATTACGACCGTAACAATAATAAAAATATTGTATAACAGAGTAGCATATGTCTGCCTCTACCAAATAAATCTAGCATGAACAATTCAAAACTCAAAATAGTCTTATTTCATTTCACCGGATCATATGCAAAGAATTTGTATAGCAATTGACAGACATATCGTAGAAACTTGTTCTCAGTCATTGCTTCCGGTCATACTTCCATAGCGATCATAATTTCTTTCAGGCAAAATATTTTTATATCAATAAATGATTATGTACATATGTACACTGCAGGCCATAAGTTTGGAATCACTTGCATAAGTTAGGAATCACTTCTGAATATAATGAAAATATTGTAGTGGCTTTAACAAACATTGTAAAAATAAAACAATATTAATATACCAAAACGTTTTATTATAAAATAAGCAGGAAAAAAAGCAAATTTTATTTATTTACATCCACTTATTTTTATTATCAACTAAACGGACTTTTCATCGAAATACCCTCCTTTTGCTTTAATGACGGCAGCACACAATCGCGGTAAACGAGACACTAATTTTGTAAGGGTTTCATTGGGTATATTTGCCCAAGAATCTTGTATAACTTGCCACATGTGAGTCTGGGACGTCGGACACTTTTCACGCACTTTTCTATCCTATTCTTCCCACAACAGCTCTATTGGATTGAGGTCTGGCGATTGTGCCGGCCAAACCATGTTTTGTAAAACACCGTCAGCTTCCTGTTGTTGGAGATATCCTCTACATAAATGAGAAGAATGTTTTGGGTCGTTGTCTTGCATGAATATAAAGTTTTCTCCAAGTAATCTCAGACCGGAGGGCACAGCGTTGTGTTCGAGAATCTGTCTGTAACCCTCCTTTTTCAAAACTCCGTCGATTTTCACCAGATCTCCTACACCAGCCGAAGAAAAACATCCCCAAACCATTACAGAACCGCCACCATGTTTTACCGTGGGCACCACACATTGCGGTAACATTTTTTCCGTAGTAGTTCTTCTTACAAATATCCGACGCCTGGAACCGAAGACCTCGTACTTTGATTCGTCGGTCCATAGTACTTTTTCCCACTGTTCTATAGTCCAATCTTTGTGTAACTTAGCCCATTGTAGCCTTTTTATTTTATTTTGCGGACGTAGAAGCGGTTTGCGAACTGCTACACGTCCCATCAGTCCAGCCGCTCTGAGCCGCCTTTTTACTGTGGTTAAAGAGATCCGAGTTTCACGCTCCCTGTTAAACTCACCGCGGATTTGCGAGGCCGTTAATCTTCTATCTCTTTTTGACGTCAATATAATTGTCTGATCTTCTGCAGGAGTTGTAATTTTTGGTCTTCCTGATCGTTTTCTGTCCGTATACCCTCCAGTAGACTGGTATCTTTTAATTGTATTTTGTACACCTTTGTACGATATCTTCATTCTTTTCGCGATATCCCGTATAGAATCTCCCCGATTATGATGACTAATAATTTCTACACGTTTTTCTAGCGATATCTGCTTTCTCTTCGCCATAATCAAACGATGTTTACTGATTCTACACACTTTTATGTGTCTACACACTTTAAATGATACGAAGCAACTAAAATATTCTCATTACTTCAAAATGTATAAATGCTTATAAATATAAAAACTAAATGTAATTACAAAAGGTTTATGCGGAAGGGTCTGCAATAAAATTTGTCCATTCCAGGTAATCGTTCATTATGCAGAAATATTACCTGCTCGAATAAATAATACCGCACGCAGAGTTTCCTTAATCTCTGGTTATTTTCCAACTATTAATGCATTTAAAACTACATCTTTTATGTAAAGCTTTATAATGTACTTAAGAATAATCCTTTGTACTTATATCAAAGTAATACGAACGTAACATAGATAATTTTTAATTTTTATGAATTTACTGGAACTGATTCCAAACTTATGGCCTGCAGTGTATATGGCGTAAGAGGCATAGTTCGAAACGCTTAGACAAAACTTTGAGACAACAATAACAGTTTTTATTCTTAGAGTTATTGAGAGCAATGATAAAACTGTTAGGGAGCAATTTTAGAAATTCGGGAAATGTTAAGTATATTACACATGGTAATTTTGATGGAGCCTGTGTTTGAGTAGCTTAATCACTGAAGGTTGATATATAACACCGTTCCACATTAATTTTCGTGTTCTGTATAAGTATTTCGACAACTAAGTTGTCATCATCAGCAGATAATTAAACAGTGTCGCACCTGGAAAACTATGGCAAAAATACCCGTACGAAAACACATTCTGCACACGATCGGTACCGTTGAAAGCCAAACGCACACTGAGAGTATGCATTTGGGTACAACGGTACAGATCGTGTGCGGAATGTGTTTTCGTGCAGGTATTTTTGCCGTAGTTTTCCAGGTGCGACACCTATACAGAACATGACAATTAATGTGGAAAGGGGTTATATATCAACCTTCAGTGATTAAAAAAAATACTGCACGTGAGGGAAGAAAGCCATGGTAAGGGCTCTATAGTGTTGCGCCTGAATCCAAACACACGCTTACTTTAGCATTATATGGACGTGTGTTTGGTTTTGACGGGTTGAGTGTGCGGAACTTCTTCTGTTCGACATCCATCCACCAACGTTTCCATAAATCTTGTACCATCTTTTTACATTTTTAAAACCGAGATGTGCTTAATCTTTAAGTCTTGGGATGTTGTTCTTTCGGTAGTCCATTCAATGATTCTCCAATAAGAAAGTGTTGGGCTCATTTGGGTCAGATGACAGAGGATATAATGGTGGTAATTTAATACAAACTTCTACTTGATCTAAAACTGATAAATTCTTCAAAGGTAAGACAACTCTTTTTAAATGAAATTTTACTGATTTAACAATAGCTTCATGTAATCCTCCGAAATGAGGTAATTTCGGAGGTAGAAATGCCAGTTTATTTGTAATTGATTTAAATTTGTTACTAGATCAGTTTGTGATGCCTTCAAAAAATTGGCTAATTCACGTCGTCCACGTTGTGTGCCATTGTCTAACATTATATTAAAGCATTTTTCCCCGTCCCACATCAAAACTTTGTAAACAAGCCAAAAATGCCTTAGTTGTAGCTCACTTATAAGTTCCGCGTGAATAGCTTTAGTAGACAGACACACAGAAATGCAAACATAAGTCTTAAAATTTCGTTTTATGAGCTTGCAGGCTCACAATAATCGACAGCAATATTAAAAAATGATCAACTAGAAGTTGTTTCTGTCGGTAGATCTGCAATTAGTTAATGTTAGGTTTAGGATTCGCTTTGAAACATAATATACAATTTTGTGTAGCGCCTATAATCCAATACGTTCTCTTAGTGATGGTAAATCAGCTTGGGGTATGCAATAATCTTAAGTGTTCCATAATTAATAAGCAATTTAGTAAATTTATGTTTGCCAGGTGTAATTATTGGGTGTTTTTTATTTCTCTCGAAATTTGACTAAGCTAGTCGCCTCCCAACGCGCAGTAAATTTTTGTCATCGATAAACGGATTTAGTGCTAATAATTTACTATTAGGAATTAAATTCTCATTTTAATAAAATTGATATTTTGGTTGAAAATGATTGTATTTGAACAAATTTTATTAAAATTATTAACGCATCATTTAATTGCGCCCAAATTAGTGAGCCGGTTCAATTATATTTCTGTAGTGTATTGTTTCCAAATCGAAGCATATACGCTGCCACTTGTTGCATTATTTTCAATAGTAAGGACCGAGTGTGACAATTTTTAATTTCGTTGTTGTATACTCTTGAGGAGGAACAGTACTTATGATGTTAACTGACCAAGTTAATTAGTAATAATAACCATTTAGGTCAATTCCACCACATTTTACATTGTTTTAATTCAAATGGTGGTAGATATTATATCAGCAGAGTTGTCATGTGTATTTATGTGATGCCAATCATTTTTGTTTGTAAAGTTTTGTATTTCTGACATTCTACTGGCTTCAAAAACCTTCCATTTCATTGGATCAGCTTTAATTCATGCGAATGCTATCGTCACTCCAAAGATATATCTTGCTAAACTTAATATTCCAGGATTGTATTACGTTCTCAACTATACACATTAGTAGAACACAAGCACATAATTCTAATTAGGGAATTGTGATATTTTTCAAAGGAACAACATTCGATTTTGCAGTTAATAAATTGTCTTGAGCTTTCTCTTTGCTGTTTACAGATCGGACATAAACACAAGCTCCATAAGCTTGTTCAGATGAACCTGAATCTGCAAAACCATGCAACTCAATATGAGCAAGATATTGACATAAAACAAACCGAGGTATTTCTATCTCGTTCAAAATGTATAATTCATTTGCAAATATTTCCCATTCCTGAGATAATTTTTTAGATATAGGTGCATCCCATGATATTTTTTCTTGTCAAAGTTTTTGTAAGAGTATCTTTCCTGTTATGGTAGTTGGTCCAGTGAAATCTGGTGGACCATATCATAAATTGATGCAATATATCGTAGGGTGATACAACTGTTGACAATATAGAACATGTAGTGATCAATTTAGGAAATTGGTTAATTCGTGTTTGATAGTTCAAAATGTGGGAATAACAATACCCCAGTAAACCTAACGAGTACGTTTCATCTTCTTTTCCAATATTAATTATTATATTTGATTGAGAGTTCTAAATATGGGTTAAACCCTGGGGATCATTAGATATCCACTTATTTAAAGAGGATCCAGCAGAATTCAATATTACTGAAATATCTTTGAATAACAAAATGAGATGATTGGGATCATTTGCTCCAGTTATATAAAAGTCGTTCAGTACTACTTGACTTGCTTTAGGAAATTATGTTCCATTTCGATTGGCTATTTCTTGTAGGCATCCAGCTGCCAAATATTGTGCACACGGCGTTCCGCATGTTATGGTGTTTAATTCATGTGTGTCTAATGGCTCGCATGGACCTGTTATTTGTAATTTACGATCGGCGGAATGTTCAGAGCTTGACGGTTAACTTTTGTAATGTCGCCAGCCAAAATACATTGGTGTGAACTCTTAATTTAGTGGTTAAGCTATTTTTCTTCTTTACAAAATGGTGAGGTATATTATAAGCAATTGAGTTGTTGATAAGTTCGCTTATTTTAGTCATGTGATTCAAGTTAATATACTCGTTCATGAATTCAACATGTTATTGTTTCAGGTCAGTGTTACTATTTAGTTTCGTATAGAAGTTACCAATTCTTAAGAAGGTAAAGGCATTTCCTTTGAATATTCTTCGACTTCCCAAAAGTTTCTTATGCCTATCAATTGACAAATTTCAAATAAAATTACAATGTTCTAAGCCAGGTATGGGCAACCTTTGACATGTTGTGGGCCAAACTTTAATGTGCAAATACGTTCGCGGGCCGCGTTTAAAAGTAGTGAACTGTAAAGTAGTGTTCATAATCTTTAGCGATAGATATCAGACATGAAATAATACGACAATGTCTCGCGGGCCGGATCAAATCTTACAGCGGGCCGGTGATTGCCCACATATATATCTTCTAAACGGTTTGTATACGTATTTGGTATAGGACCGGCGATTATTCAACCCAATACAATGTTTTGTAAAATTTGTTTGAATTTGCCTAAATGTATCTGACTTTCATGTATTAGTTTCCAAAAAAGTTCCACTTCATTTAATAAATCAATTTTTTTTCGGGTTGACCAAGTTAATACGATATCTTGCGGAATATTTACCACAAGCATACTTAATAAATTATCTGTTATACACTCAATTACGCAACATGTAATATTTATTTGGTATGAATTAGAGAGTGACTTCAGTTTAAAATAATTGCTGGAAAGCGAATTATTCATTGATTGATTTGAACATATGCTGCGGATATTAGGTGCACGGTAGAACCTGAATCTAACAGTACTCTGCAACTGTGATAGCGGGCATAATTATCCTTAATCTTCACAATAACCGTACTTAACAAGATGTGATTGTTGTGAATTTCTTATGCATGAGTGCACGAATCGGTTGCAGGTTGTCGATCTTCCATTCTTAATTCTTGATACTCTTTTTACTATTATCTGAATGTAATAATGTGTGATGTTTTCAGCATTTTCTGCAATTTTCGCTATTATCAAACATTATTGAAATGCCCAAATTTTAAGTAATTCGAACGTAAATTTTTTACTTGTATTTCTTTTTTATCTTTTGTGTACAGTTAATTCAAGAAATGCCTGGTAAATATTTATATAATGTCGTCGGTGCATATTTGACCTAAGTCGGATCATTCTAACTATGCTAAATAAAACCTTCAATTTAATGCAAAAATAATGGATTTCTTTTTACTAGACCTTATATATCTATAACTTTTTTGGAAAAGATAAAACTTATAGATATATTATTGAAAATCCTCTAAAAGGTGTTTTTGAAGATCATTTTTTAAATGACTTTACCCAGTGTAAGAAATGGATATTCTCTCTCAAAAAAAGTAATTAGGGTTTTATTACCTTTTTGTATAACATATGTATATGAGAAAGAAATTTTAACATATACTTATCAAAAAAATAAACACGAAAACAGGTTAAATACAGAACCTGATCTAAGGTCCAATTATCCTATTGAGAAAAATTAAAATTTTTAATACTTTCAATATCGTACAAACGTAACGAACCATCGGAGAAGCTCGGACCCACGATATCATGATTACCGGGCATATATCTTAGCATTCGACTACAGTGAAAGGTGATATTCTAGTCTAATAACACACCGTAAATTGCATTATGGAGGCAGATATTAAATGAACCCAAATAAGTTATAATTGCATAAATTACGCGCTTTTACGATGTGAAACTGAAAAATTCCGTTTTTTGCATCGTATGCAGGCATAGAAATTTCTGTAGCAGTATGATAAGACACATGCCCGGTAAACATGAAATCGTGAGTTTGAGTTTCATTGGAGAACAGAAATCTTTTTCAAAAAATCTTTGCACGTATATACGAGGGTAGCCGTTTATATTTCGGGAATAGCAAACAAAAAAAATGTTTTATTATCGAAAATAGTTTTATTACTTTTCAAAATATTCTCCTTGAAAATCAATGCACTTTTGCATTCTTTTAAACCAATCCGAAAAGCATTGCTATCACTGGGAAGGCGGTATCTCCTAAATATTAGTTTTGAATGCCTCAACTGCCTCTTCCGGCGTAGAAAAGCGTTGACCATGAGATTTATTTTTCACGTGTGACAACAAAATCAAATCACAGGGTGCTAGATCAGGGCTGTACGGTGGATGGCTCATTAACTCAATGGTTTGCCCGGTCAAATATTCAACTGTTTGAACCGACCTGTGAGGGCTCGCATTGTTATGGTGGAGAATGATGACCGTTCTACAACTCTCTAAAGGCACGGTTGCAAGGTGACCGTTTTTTCCGAAAAAACAGGCGACCATTTGTTTTGATGTGCTTCAAGCGCGAACAACTTTTGTTGGATTTGGCTCATCTGGGAATACCCACACAGTCGACTGCTATTCACTATCGGGCTCATACGTATAGATCCAAGATTCGTCACCTGTGACGACTTTATAAATGTTCTTTGAAGTACTGCCATTGTATTTTTTGTGCATTTCTTGACACCAATCAACGCTAGTCCTTTTTGAGCGATTGTCAAATTATGTGGTACCCAACGTGAACATATGTAGCTTCTTAACGGTTAACTGTTCATGCAGGATCTTAAGCACGCTGTTGTTACTAATACCTAGAGAAGCCTCGATCTCACGATATCTCACATGATGATCTGGCATTATTAATTCAGACACTGCATTAGTATTTTGCGACACAACAACATTTGTGGGACGGCGAAATTCTTCGTCCAGGGAACGCCGTCCAAGTTTGAATTCACTGTCCCAACGATATACTGTAGTTTTCGATGGTGCTTCATCGCCAAATAAAGAATTCAGCTCGTCGATGCATTCTTGTTGATATAATCCACGCCGAAAGTTATGAAAAATAATTGCACGAAAATGTTAATTTCATTTTTTCGCTGACATAAAATTTTCAAGTTCTTGTCGACAATAGAAATAGCGACCGGATAATAAAACTGTCAAGGTAAATATATTGTCAAAAAAGACAAATTTCACGATGCAATCATCAGATAGGAGACAACACTAACAGTGTTGCCAGTTCCCGAAATATAAACGGGCTACCGCGTACAATATAAGAAACGATAATTTTGGTAGTACGAATTGTCTTTAGCCTCGAAATAGGCCTTAGTTTCGGCGATCACCTCCTCATCCCTGCTAAGTTTCTTCCCGGCGAGCATTCTCTTGTGGTCTGCAAACAGGAAATAGTCGCTGGGGGCCACATCTGGAGAGTACGGTGGATGGGGAAGTAATTCGAAAACCAATTCACTTAATTTGGCCATTGTTTTCATTGATTTGTGACACGGTGCATTGTCTTGGTGAAACAGCACTTTCTTCTTCTTCATATGGGGCCGTTTTATTGCGATTTCGTTCTTCAAACGGTCCAATAACGCTGTATAATAGTCGCTGTTGATGGACTGGCCCTTTTTAAGATAATCTATGAAAATTATTCCATGCGTATCCCAAAAAACTAACGCCATAACTTTTCCAGCTGACTGTTGCGTCTTTCCACGCTTTGGAGCCGGTTCATCGCGTGCAGTCCGCTCGGCTGACTGTCGATTGGACTCTGGAGTGTAGTGATGAATCCATGTTTCATCCATTGTCACATATCGACGCAAAAACTCGGTTTTATTACGATTTAACAACTTCAAACACAGCTCAGAATCATCAACTCGTTGTTTTTGATCGAATGTGAGCTCGCGCGGCACCTATTTTGCACAGAGCTTCCGCATGCCCAAATATTCATGCACGATGTGTCCAACACGTTCCTTTGATATCTTTAGGATGTCAGTTATGTCGATCAACTTTACTTTACGGTTATTTAAAATGATTTTGCGAACTTTTTTGATGTTTTCGTCGGTGACAGCCTCTTTTGGTCGTCCACTGCGTTCGCCGTCTTCGGTGCTCATTTCACCACGTTTAAACTTAGCATACCAATCAATTATGGTTGATTTTCCTGGCGCAGAGTCCGGAAACTCCTCATCAAGCCATGCTTTTGCTTCAACGGTATTTTTTCCCTTCAAAAAGCAGTACTTTATCAGCACACGAAATTCTTTTTTGTCCATTTTTTTAAATAACAAAAGTAGCTTCTCTCTTAACGCAATATCTCAGTAACTAATGGTCGGATTGCTGTCAAATTTTGATACGTTTCGTTTGAAGGTTAGTACTATCTAAAAAACATATGGATTTAATAACAGTAACGCCATCTATGTGTCAGACCGGGGACTTTTCAGCCGACCTGGCATATGTAATCTCATTAAAAGTTTTTTCTAGTTTAACCTAAAATCAAGTTTAACTAAGAACCAGTTGATATTTGTTAAAATATAACTTTATTTTTATTAAGTTTGTCTGTAAATGTTTTAGGATTATATTTAACTTTTTCGTTATAAACTACTATTCAATATGGAAAATAAATTTTAACCTAGCATTAGAGAGGTTTGCATTGGGAATTGCTGCTCGAATCAATACCATATATTCAAAAAGATTGGTATATGTACATACATATACATTTGCGTAACATGTAATTCCGGATGTTTTAGGTTGGACATATCCAAACAGATTGCGTTAATAATATCTTAGAACAATTTGTATTCCTAATGATAGAGGTTTTAGTTATTATTGACTGTCAGAAGCCATTTAAATAAAATATTAAAAAGAAATCTAAATCCACCCTAACGAAAATTGACGTCAATCCAAGCGTATCAAGCGAATGCACGCATTTTGGGTGGCGGGATGTGCAATACGCTTATACGCGTTTGAATCGTTAGAGAAGGAAAAGAGGTACAGGACCAGTTAACAACATGGACAGTTGAACGTAATGTTGTATAACGAATATGAATCATCGTCCTGTGTTGTTCTAATTGATGAAGTCATTCATGTGTATGTGGGCTCGAATTGATATCGTGTGGGAAACAAGAGTTTAGCCGACGACGAGACGCCTTCATTGTTTATATCTTCGTATTATAACTTTTGCTTTTCGAAAGTGTTTGGTGCGATAAGCGAATTATTGCATAGAGAAGTATAATGAATTTATTCTTAACATGTTTATCATAACTACCAGTAAAATCAGTTGTGTTCGTATATAATGCATATACGCTTAATTACTATCGCTTTCCGATAATTTTCATCAACATACGAGGATGGTTTGTCAGTAAGTGAGACTTGGCTACTATCATGTTCTTTCGCAAAAGTCTTATTATATTCAAATTCTGCCATTTTTTGGTGAGACTTCGTTAATTTCTATCTTTCGACTTAAAAGTTGCACTAAAGCAAATTAAATTATTAAAATGAAAAATCCTAAAATGCATTAACGCGCAACTCGTGGTACAATTCAATACTTATTCGCTTTTCGCTACCAGGGCCTTAAGAGGAAATCCGCCACCACAAACAGCCTAAACATTTTATTATTTAAAATTATATGTTGACCAAATGATAGTTCTGTAGTAGTTTTACATATTTCGCAGGCAAACACAGTAACTGGGTAACGTTTAATATTGGAACATACGCGGCATATAATTCTCTTTTCATGTTTTCATGTTGTGTACCTGAAGTGCTGCTATGCGGAATGACGTATTTTCTATGTCTGTCTCATGATAACATTTTGTATACCAAAGTGCCGATTTCTAAGAAAAAGAGTAGGGGGATAGCAGTTTATCTGCTTTGTCGTATCATGAACAACAATTCTAAATTATTTTAAATATATGAAAAATAATTTTATGTACTAGAGTGGCATATATCTTGATTTCCTAGAAGAAGTGTAATACGAAATCAATTTATCTTCTCTGTCGATGCCTGACCATTCTGATTAAAATCACCGTATTTCTGCAAGTCAACTTAATTAAGTTCTGGTTTCGAAATTCTATTTCCTTTTGTTCAACACTCGCACCGAAACTAAACTAATAAATGAACTGATGTTTTGAACACCATCTTAAATCAATTTTCTTAGATACAGAAAGCTGAGAACAGGCTGCAACTATTTTATTGGTTTATAACTCAACAAATTCCTTGTTACACCATTTAGTACAAGCGGTTATCGAACGTTGAATAAGAACACCCGTCACATATTTTAACGACGGCTCAGATAGAAAGTCCTATCGTCACATATATGTGATGCTGATAGCGAAAGAGAGAGGACCAACCACGCCTAAAATTTTTACTTATATGCAACAAACTTTCGTTGACAATCTATCTTCCAAAGCCATAACTTGTCGCTTTGTGGCATAATTTAAGCGTGGTTATATGCGCATAAAAGCTACGTAGAACAAGGATCGTATAAAACCACAATTCCTGTAATTACCAATAAAATTAATATTATGTTAAACATCCGAAGATTTTACATCCAAGAGGTGGCTATAGCATCGTGAGCATGTCGATGGAGTTAGTATATCATATCGAACTAGGAATGTCTAAACTGTGGACTGGGTGTCACGAATCTTAAAATATAATCAAAAATGTAGAAAAGTGCGAATGTCAAGCAACAATTTGAAGTTGTTTAACAAGAACCAAGCTGATTTTTGCGTAAGTACCTTATGGTTGATGAAATCTAGCTTTACCCATATGTTACAAAATCCAAGCGGCAATCAAAACAATTAACATATAATGATAGTTTTTGACCAAAGAAAACCAAGAAATTGCCATCGACGATATGATATGTATATGGCAATTTTCATAGGCTATCTTTCAAAAGGCCAAGCTGTTAATGAACCATATTATGTCGCTTTACTAGATTAAATTAATTAAGAAATAAATTTCTAAAAAACGATCTTAAATAATCCATAATAGTTGATTACCATAACCCTTCTTTAAACAATAGGTATTGTTGAGTCAATTAAAAGCTCAGGTCGACTCACACACTCAGTTCGTCAAATCTAGTCCAAAGTGACTTATTCCTCAAAATCGAACTTTTACTTGCTGGAAAGGAATTTTGGTCTGATGAAGAATTGTAGTAACGAAACGGTATTTTAAGAAACTTGAGAAAGATCACTACAATAATAACATAGTGGCACAGGAGAATTTCCTGAATAAATTCAGTCTAATTCACTTGTTTCAGTTTGAGTATCACTTTCTTCAAATCATCCTCATAGTTACAATACTGAATTACAACGATACCTAAATACTTGTGAAAGAAATAAAGTTTCGTTTACTGCTTTACTTATTGTTATAACTATTTATTAGCAATAATTTCGGAAGTAATTTACGTAATTATGGATTCTTACATAATGTATCAGTCAATTTGATTGTAAATGTTTTTGTCTTCTAAGCCCTGTAATGCTTTGGTCTTCTTTCAACAAATATAAAAAATATTTAACAAAGTTCCCTCTCATTAAAAGATATTCAATTACTAGTAACAGTAACGCTTAAATATGTACATATTACGTATTTAAATGAGAGAAATTGAAAAATATATTGCACTTATCAGCGTTTTAACAAATATAAATAATTTACCATGTCGTCGTTTATTATGTTATTATGCATTCAAATTGCAATATTAAAAGATGTTATTTTTATTTTATATTTATTTACAATATAATTAGGAATTACAATTTTATAGAAACAAATGCGTTGATTCAAGAATTCCTGGAAAAAATTTTTAATAAAAAATACAAGTGTTCAATTCATATTTTTGCTTTTTAGTAGACATTCGATATTGAAATGCTTGATTTTTATATCATCGAAACTGAATTCAATAATCCACCCTAAAACTTCGAGTATTCTTATATAAACACATTCGCCTGTAACTTCACGTCGCACTCACAAATTTAGAGAAGGTGTGAAGAAAAATGAAAAAAGATGAAACCGTACAAATTTTCTATTCTACGGAGTGACGTATGCTGATGCGCAACATCTCACTAATACTAATAATAAAATTCTATCAACAGATGCGACTGCGCGAACGATCAGATATCGAAAAACCATCAATCATCATACGGGAAAAATGACAAATCTGACACGTGTATCGAATCGGATGACAAATCCACAAATATCTACACACATTCGTATGTATCATTGTCGATCCGTGCTTTACTTCCCGTCTGTCGGATTACCGAACAGATGAAATGAGAATGGTAAAAAATTCGTACAGACAAAAGAGCAAACCAACTATGGTCGAGTCTCATTTCTCCGTAATCTAAGCGCAAACATTGAAAAAGGGAGAACCGATCATTCGTCTGGTACCTACTGTGTAATTAAAAGAGTCGATTTACAATTCTGTTCTCCATCAACACCATTACAAGTTCCCTATCCCCATGCTCAACGTTTAAGTTTGTAGTAATGAATATTTACTCGAGTTCTGTGTTTTGCAGGGGAAAAGTAAATTAAAGAGAAATTATTTATTTACTGCAAATATTGTTTATTTAGAAAGAATATTTGCCGTAACAGACAAGAGTATCATGAAATATCACTTTAGTTAAACAAAATATTGTATGTATGTGTGGTAAGATATAAACAACAACGAA
Source organism: Dermolepida albohirtum (assembly GCA_031893035.1). Lineage (NCBI taxonomy): Eukaryota > Metazoa > Arthropoda > Insecta > Coleoptera > Scarabaeidae > Dermolepida > Dermolepida albohirtum. The sequence goes on along the minus strand of JAVIWB010001462.1, from coordinate 202,295 downwards.
TATTGTAAATGAAGTACTTTATGAATAAATTCTCGAATGAACATTTTAGTAGTAGTAGCTTTTTAGAATGAAAAATTTCATTGCAAAATAGTAACTTGCTTTTTAGATTTCATTATATCCGCAAAGTCATTCGGTTTAATGCTCCCTGGGATGAAAGTTTATTGGCATCAAAAATTTGGAAAACACAATTCGTACGTTCCCAAAATTTGGGTAAACTATTGAACAGTTTTGTTAGAAATTCTTGTGGAATGTTACGCTATTCTTCTAAAACGATATAAAAAAGTTGATTGACATTAGTTGGCGATCTTTTCTGCTTCGCAAGATCTAAATAATCCCACACATGTTCGATAATATTTAGGTCTGAACTGCGTAGTGACCACACTAAAGTTTGTGTACCTCTTCCTGCTCGATTTCATTTAAATAATTTTTAACGATCCTAGCGTTATGCTTCGGATCCTTATCATGCTGAATAATGTAATTTTTTCCAAGTAATTGTATTGATGCTGGTATATATAGTATGTTGTTGCAGAATTTCTAGATATTTCGTTGACTTTCATTTTCCAATAATTTTAATTAATGGACTAACTCCTTGCGCAGATATACAACTTCTTACTTGCACCTACCCAATTCCATGTTTTATTGCTGACTAGATACATGATGGGTTTTACGCTTCTGCAACCCTTCTGCGAACATACTGTTTCTTTTTGGATCCGAACATTCCAAATTTGGCCTCATCTGCTCAAAGTACGCGTCACCATCAAACCGGTTGTTTCGTGCTTAGAACATTGTGTTCTGTCTGCAACTTGTCTCTGACTTAAACTTTGTTCCTGAAAAAATATTATCCGGTGACGATTTTCATCAGATATTCTAGGAATTTCACTACTCTTTTGAGAAGTTAACCTGATGAGTTATTATAGTTGTTTTAAAGCAAACAAGTCGTTTGTGATTAAAAACGCAATATTTTGACTAAACACTTCCAAATTATGTGATATACTAACCCACATTGCGCTCAAACATCCTTAAGCAGGTAACGAAATAACCATGGATAAGGGACAGATTATCCGAGTAGGATTAACTCAGAATGTTTTCGCAGAAACTGCTTTCTCTGTCATTTAACAATATATTTTCAATTCCTAGAACTTTATTATGAGAGTAAAAGTAGAATAATATTAAATAGGGAAAAATATTGTGTTATGTTTTAGAGAATTAAATTTTTTAATTTTTATAAGTATTATGGCTGTTACGAAGTTTGATTATTATGACACATATGTATTATTGTTATTATTAATTATGTCCATACTTGGACACTAGAGCTACGCATAAATAATTCAGTTTGCAATTATTCGTAATTAATAAACTAACAATGTCTAGATGTTTTACCTACATACATAAGAAATCGTCTGAATAGATTCAGATAAGTTGAAAATCTTATCAAGACTTTAAACAATATTAATCAGTATAAATTCAACAGTATAGTGATAGATCTTGCTTGTTCATTCAACATGATAATAACAAAAATAATTTAGATACCCAGAAGTTTAAATGAAATCTAAAACTTTCATGAAAATTTGTTTTATATTACAATTCAAGATCTGATTACGTTAATGCGAGATTTAATTTCTAATATCAGCATACATTTACGTATACGTACGTACACTCCCGCTCATGGAAGTATGGACACTTGATTAAATTTTATATAACGATCATAAAAATTATATTAATGCCAATAAATAGCGATAGTATTATTATACGTTATTCTTAAGAAAGTTTATAATCCAAATAGGTATTGTATTTGTATATACATATTCTCCAAATAATATCATAGAAACAATTTTATCTAACAATAACTATAATTGCCTGATATTGCGTCTCAATGGCATTGTACAACAATTCCAATTATATGTAATCAGGATTAGTGGTACAGTCATTAAAAAGGAACTAAAGTCTATAAATTTACCTGAAATGAGTCGGTTACCCTATTACTACCTCCTTGTGCCCATCAGTAGATTACTGAACGTGCTTGTATGAATTTTGTAAGTGGATAGTGTAATTTCTGTTTACAAAATGCTACGGGGAAAGCCGCTTGATAGTGGAACACGATCAGCGATATTTACTTTGCATCGTGAGGGGCAGTTCACGGTATTGGCGAAAAATTAAAAGTGAAAAAATCGACAGTGAATCTCACAATTCGTTGGTTTCAAGAAACTGGCAGTTTGGAAGACCGTAAAGAATTAAATTAATTAGCAAAAGAAATAGAAAATTAACGGCACCTAAAATAACAGCCGAATTTAATCAAGGTCGTGCTAAAAAATTTCTGTGAGTATAGTGAAACGACGATTAGTGGAAGCAAATTTACACGGTCATGTTGCCTCACGTAAACCATTATTACGACGTAGAAATAAGCAGAAACGACTTCAATGGCATAGTTACACCATAATTGGACAATCGAAGAGTGGAAGAACGTACTGTGGTGGGACGAATCGAAATTTGAGGTGTTCAGGCAAAAGAGAAGAATTTTCGTCAGACGATCGGCGCGAGAAAAAATGTTGCCAAATTGCATAGCTCCAACGGTGAAACATGGGGGTAGTTCTGTTGTAGTCTGGGGCTTTTTTCATTAGTTGGAATGAGAGATTTGATAAAAATAGATGGTATTTTGAGAAAATCACGTTTTACCGTCAGGTCTGCGACTAGTCGGTAATAATTTTGAATTTATGCATTATAATGACTCCAAACACACGTCGTTGTTGTGTAAAAATTACCTTGAGGCGGCGAAAATTTAAAATATTTTGAAAGTAATGACATGGCCTCCTCAGAATCCGGACCTCAATCCCATTGAATTATATGGGATGAACTCGATAGAAGAGTTAGAAAAGAATGTCCATCATCGACGGAAAAACTTTGGAATATTTTACAAAAAGGATGGAATAATGTTACACCAGATATAATAAGAAAATTAATAGAAAGAATGTCCCGAATAACAAAAGCAGTAATCGCTGCGAACGGTGGTTTCTTCGATGAAAAGAAAGTATAATTAATATAATATATAAGTATATTAGGAATAAGTTTAATGAATTGTAATTTCAATTTTTATTATATAAAGAATCAATAAATATTAATTTTCAATTCGGTGGATATTTTTTATTTTTTTTCCTTCGTTGTTGCTTGATATAGTTTCTGTCCATAATTCCGTGAGCGGTAGTGTACTTATTAAAATGTTACTTATTTCTTCAAGTATTGTAGTAATAATATTGAATTTATACACTGCAGTTATTACAATATAATTTCGTGAAAGCAAATCATCTATGTATCCGTATACTAAAATCATGATGGGAACTGTACAAAATATAACCTTTATGAACCTTGTTTCCGGCTTAGGTTATTTACATTCAGACCGTGTTACCTTGCTTGATTCACAATCCATTGTTAATATTTTATGTTTTATTTATTCATGTTCGTATCAAATGTTGAGCGAATGTATATTTATTTTACAATATTTATAACTTCAATTCATTCTGTGATTGAATAATTTTATAGATAACTTTATTGTTTTATAATTATTTTACATATACACCACTATCCAAGGATGACATGAACCATGAAATATTTATGTAATTACATGCGATGAAATGTAAATAGTATTCAATTTTAGTGATTACACTATACGTCAAGGAATAATAGAAGCTTGTTAAAATAAACGTATACAAAAAATTCCTCGCTAAATCTTATTTATAGAATAAAGTATGTTAGTATTGCCTTAAATTAATTTTAAAGGTCGCTATACTATATTAGAAAAGATATTTTAAAAATTTATAATTGATGTTTAAACATATTACATATATACTTACGTATTCTTAAGGTTTAGCTATATTATTATTTATATTTAATTTCTATAAGTAACAAACTCCTAACTTGTTCCTTTACCTAAAAAGATATTTTAAATATCTTGTGTATTAGAGATATATATATATATAGCTAGCTAAGGGCTGGCCATAAAGCATCAACCCCTGTAGTACCATATAATACACGAAAGCTAAGTTAAATATTTTTCTCAATAAAGACTATGTACCAAACAATTGTACAAATCTCCTCTCATTTGTGCAAATTTTGAACTTGTCGATCTTGTTATTATTTTTCCACGATAAATTTTTGTCCATTGCTACATGCTATACAAGTAAATTCTACTATACGAGGATAGTTTGACAGGTAGTGAGAATGGAAAAGAAAAATACATTTATTCTAACGGTGCTCCAATGTCCGTATGCCATCCCTAAAATGCGATTCTGGAAGGCTTGCAAAATACTCATTTACGAAGATGACAAGCTCGTCGTTAGACGAAAATTTCTTTCCACCTAGTGCCGTTTTCAATTTTGGAATAAGGCGTATGCGGTACTAATTGGAAATGCAACTCGTGGATTTTGGACATCGCAACTGTGCTAGTATGCGAGGGAGCGTTGTCTTGGTGAAACAGAATCTTTTTCTTCGCCATTCCTGGCCGTTTAGCACAAATCTCAACATTTAATTTTTGTAGAAGTTCTGCATAATATTGTCCGTTTATTGTGGCACCTTTCTGAAGGTGTAAAATGAGCAAAATACCCTTTGAATCCCAAAAAATTGATGCCATCACCTTGTTTGCCGATAAAGTGGTTTTCGCTTTCTTTGGAGGTGCAGAACCACGTTCTAACCATTGTTTCGACTGTTGTTTAGTTACAGGAGTGCTGTAGTGTATCCAAGTTTCATCGCAAGTAACAAATCGCCTACAAAAATCAACCGGATTCGGCTTATAAAGGTCCAAACACTCATTGAAAATGCGCAAACGAGTGAACTTTTGATCAGTCGTAAGCAATCGCGGCACCCATCTTGCCGAAAGCTTGGAAAGGCCTAATTCTTTCGTTAAAACGTGGTGTACGCGTTCTGTTGAAATGTTTACCATGTCTGCTATCTCTCTCAGTTTGAGTCGTCGATCTTGCGTAATAATATTATGGATTTTTATAATCATTTCCTTAGAAGTCATGATTTAGGATGCTCCAGAGCGCGCTTCATCAACACAGCTTGTTCTACCACGTTTAAATTAATTTACCCATCTACTTATTGTGGCGAATGATGGAGCAGATTCACCTAATGTTTCCCGTAACTCATCTTTTATTTCGGTAGCTTTCATACCCTTAATTACTAAGTATTAAATCACCGCACAATACTCTGCTTTTTCAATTTTAACAAAAGACGTGTTGCTTCTTCTTCAATCAGCTGTCAAAAATAAATTAATCAACCGATTTATCTAAATATCGGAATGTAAACATATAAATAGGCAACCTAAATTACAGTGCATCTGTTTTACCAATTATTAACTATCCTCGTATTCTCTAGCATTCCATGAAAATAAAACAAGGCGTCGACTAGTCATATATTATCGGTAATATACCAATAATACTGGTCAATATAAAAATCTCGGAAGTTATTCTTCAACAGAATGTATAAGTAGTTGCAGTAGGCACAAAATGCCTCGCAGAAAACCGCTAAATGTGAAAAAGCAATTAAATAATGCAAATTATTGTTCCATATTGCAATTTATGGTATATTAAGAGACTCGAAACTGTTTAATGATCTAATTGGTAACGCAGCAGTCTAAAGAACGGCAGATACAGGTTCGAGTACCGATTCAATGCAGAAACTTTTAATTACATTCTGTATTTAAAAACACCAATAGTATAGCAGGAAATACTAATCTTCATTAATTTCTCCATGGCGAAGCGCTTAATTATATACTTATATATAATTATTAAGAAGAGCAATCTGCACCATTAAGACAACCAAGCAGGTTATTTTGTAAGAAATATTTACTGAAGATTACATATCACAGATTTACAGTCAATTTAACTAACCATCAGTTTGAACAGACTGAAAAATCGAAAGTGCCTAGAACGACTCTGAATAGCCAACATAATATTTAGTAGGCGAAATCTCATAGAGTGAACAGCAAAAAGTGGGTAAACAACTTATGGATTAATGAGCCAAACACGACCTGTTTGATCGTAAGCGTAGAATTTTTGTTTGCATTCGAAGAGTTATGGTCTGCGAATGCATTATACTACCAATTAGGTAAAGTGCGGATTTCTTTCTTGTATGGGGTTGTTTTTCCTCTATCTGGACACGGAGACTTGATGCAACCAAAAAAATTAGCAAAAGATTTCTGCTTGTGCATGATTATTATCCAAAACACAGGACATTATTATTGAAGATTGTCTTGGTGATGCAAAAAATGCAGCAACATTACAACATCACCTTATAGTTCTAACATAAGTTCAAGCCGATAGTGCTCTTATAAACGATCTAGATAGATGAATCAGAAACGATTGTCTAATATCCAAACACCACCTCTATGCTATATTGTAAAGAGAATTGAATAATGTTGTCAATATTGCAAAGATTAATGGAAATAATATCTAAGGTAATGCACTTTAATTAGTGCAAAAGACGAAGAGAGTTTAATTACTTGTGTAATTTTTGTAATCTAGAGAGAGTTTATATTTTGAATAAACATTCATAATAAGTAGAACATAATTATTTCCATCTTTTATTTTTTGTTCGTCTTAAATTATCGTCACAGTTTTACATAAGATATCAAGTTACCATACTATTATGAGCTGTAGTGCACATGTGCAATGATGAGAACATATTGATTATGTAAATACAATAAATAATCAGGTGTAATATTTATAATGTATTTATTGTATATTTATTATTTATTGCACCTAGTTTTACAACTAAAGATTTCTGTATATAAATCTTTTATAAAGCGAAACTTTGCACTCTAAACAAATAAAGAAAGCAAATTCCATGTAAATTAGTTCAAGGTATTTACTTTTTGTGGATTCATGGAAAAATAAATTCTGTTAGAGAATATTGTTATACCAGAATTCTTCCCTGTAAAATCTTTAAAGTTCGCTCTCTGTGTATTCTTATTTCGTGAAGTTTTGCTCCGAACGTGTTTGTATTGGAAAAAGTTTATTACATTTTCAGGTTTTCAATAGTGTTCTTGGATATCCTTTCGACCACTCGAGGCTTTTTATATAAAAGCATTCAATATGTTCGAGTGCTCTCTAAAAGTTCGGTCTGTCCATTCCAATAAACCAAGTCCAATTATTTGCTTGTTCTTAAACGTTAGTAAAATTTTCTTAAAATTCTGTGTCGAAAATGAATCTCATTATTATTTTTTATACCACTAATCTGCGATGCTTAATTGAAAAATTAAATTAAAATTAGTCTTATCAGCGCGTTTTAGGATTAGATATTTATGAAATGTAAGATAAATTTGATTTATGAGGAGTAGTATGAAATTATTTATTATAGGAATGATAAAAACAAAATTATGAATTACATATTTTATAGATTATAAAATTTAAATTTTATTATGTAAGAGAACGGCGGGCCTTTAATACAGGGTGTTTCAAAAAGAATATACGTAATTCGAATACATACTATATATTTATTAATCTTTAAGACATACGAATATGAAACTTTACACACATATTTACTAACCGTCCAAGTTCAGATTACAGATGTTCAATATGTCCTCCATCAGCGACACGAACAATATCACATCGATACTCAAATTCCTCCCATACTCGGGCAAGCATGTCCTTCGTCACTGATGTTATGACAGTACGGATTCTGAGACATGCTAAGTCGCCTGCTCCTTGACGGCCAATCCAACGGTTCGGTAGAGTTTCATTCAGATATTCACGCACTTGGCGACTCCCGTAAGGGGGAGCCACGTCTTGTTGAAAAATAAAGTTGTCTTCGTGCAGCCTTGGAAACAACCAGTCTTGTAACATGGCGATATACTGGAAAGTCGCTTCATCACTGAACACGAGTGTTGTGCGAAAGAGTTATCATTGTCAATAGCATCATGAATCTCGTTACAAAATGCCACGCGTTTCCGTTTGTCATCAGGACGCAGAGCTTGTAACAACTGTAACTTGTACGGCTTCATAACCAACCGACGTCTCAAAACACGCCAAATTGTTGTTGTAGGCAGTTGTAACTCCCAACTGGCACGACGAGTTGATTTTGAAGGATTACGGTGGAAAGCAGTTTGAATTCGTGCAACATTTTCTTCAGAAACACGAGGGCGGCCAGGACTCTTTCCTTTACATACACATCCTGTATCAACAAACTGTCGGTACCATCTGCAATTTTTCCACCCATTCGGAGGATCAATTTGATAGCTCAACTTGAAACGTCTTTGCACTGTAATCACGGAATTGCACTTCGAACACACACAAAATGATTTCTGCTCTGGAGTAGCCATTTTAAACATATGACGATTACCAAGAAAAACAGAAGACAACTGACCTCTAGCGGATATTAAATAGACTAGACTGTGTTCATTTCTCCAATAGCGGAGCCGAGGCGAAGCGATCGATAGTTTGGACAAAATAATACTTCGTAATACGTATATTCTTTTTGAAACACGCTGTATATTATTTAGGCAAAATTCGGATCTAGATAATACGGATTCAATATTTACAGGTTGACTGTTGTGATGTAATGACAGTACTATGTTAGAATTTACATTAACACTAGTGAAGAGGAAACAATAATAATTTTTTTTAAATACGGCGTTATGTTGATCCTTAAATTACTATAAATCTGCTTTTCTGCAATTGGGATATTTATACAAATTTGTTTAGAAAAAGCAAAATATCATTTATTTTGACTGAAAAAGTTACAGATTCTAATCACGCAAAACCTCATAGAATAGTAATAATTCGAACAATTCCGTTTCTCATTGAAAAACACATTGATCATCGGTTCTGTGGAAATTGAAAATTTACATTCGAGACTGAGGCAACTTAGTATTTACCGATGAAATCATTTTATGTAGGGACTCCTAAAAGGGGGCATATGGCTCATTAGTATTTAAAAAAACTACATAAAAATTAATCTAAAGATACGTTTCCTTATATGAAATTGATATAACCATATAAACAAACTTTAATCAATAACAATTTTTCCAAGCAAGGTAGCCATTGTACTAAAGCTCAGTATCACCAAGGAAGTTCATTTATGTTTCTTAACACAATTCCTCATTTTATGTATAAGATGTCACCAATTGCTTCAGTAGAATCCTTTTGAAACATATCATCAACCATCTTCAAACACCACTCATACTATTGGGTCCCTTGCGTGTTAAAAGTCATAATTATCTAGAAACTCTTCATTTTTACAAGATTCCATGCTGGTTTTATAGTTTAGAAAAAAAAAAGTCTGGTGAACTCATATTGCTGAACACGAGTTCCGATACAAGTGCACGTGCTGAGCACAGGTTGGAAACCAGACAAGAAATGCAATTCGATTCTGCTCAAATTCTATCCGGTAATCCTCGCAAAATCCGTGAATCTTCAGAAATATTAGAGCATCGCAACAATTAACCGCGATAATGGTTATCGTTTACACAATACTCGAGCGACTCGGAACAACTCTAATATAACTCTGTCGTAAAAGACGGACAATCAGTTTCAGTTATAAGATTCAAGGCTGTAGTTGGTACTATTGCAAAAAAATCTTTGGTTTATATTAATTTTAATACCTTGAACTACTTTTAATAGTCGTAGAAATAAAAATGTGGTTTAACATATTTTCTTTTGTGTGTATATCAAATCGCGTATTGTTCAGCAACGCAACCTCTCACTTGAATAATTTTTAAGGTATTAAACTCAATTCTGAATAAAACGTTACAATTAACGAATATTCTATATAATTGGTAGCAGAAATTCACCTCTGTGATGAGTAGTGAGAAGTTGCAATTTTGAGTGTCCTTCGAAATGGAGGCGTAGAAGTCCATTGGAAAGTGAAAGAATACAACAGAGTATTTGGAATAAACCAAAGCATAATTTGGAGGAGCTCGACGAAGGCAAGAAACTAGGTCAGCCAGCCAACATCAACAACTAGAGACGATCGATACAACTGACGTGTAGAAATCGCATTGTTAATTCAACCCGGATTCGGAGTGAGTTTGCTGCTGCTACTAGGAAACTACGCAAATTATGAATGCAAATTCAGATTGTAGCTAAATAATCTAATTTAAATTGAATTCAGCACACGGATACACAATTTGTCCGCGAAAGGTACGAGAGTGGTGACGTAACTGTATGAACCGGCCTAAATACTGGAGGACATTGCCCAGATAATGATAAGGTTTTTCTCTCTCCATTGAGGAAACATCGTGAAGCTCATGATCTACTGGATTGATGGTTAGTATAGAGACAATGGATTGGCCAGAGCAATTCTTCAAAGGATAATTCAATAAAACACGCTTGGAATGTTGTGAGAGAACATATTGCTGCACAAAATATACCACCATGATCGCTAAACGTGAATTACGAATTACTGCCAGGGAGGAATGACATAATTTCCCAAGAAATGTTCAATATGCTAATCCTGTTCATGCCAAACGTTTTCAGCTGTTCGTGGATATTATGTACATTATGAATCTCTATTCTTTATTATAATTATACAGAAAAATTACTGTAAAATTAAATATTCCTAATTTTTTCTACACTAAAAATCAACACTATTCTCTTTGTGGAAGTAGTAAAGTCAAAATATGGATTTGAACTCCTATATATGATAACATTAACAATTTGTCTATATTAACGATTTTAATGTTTTTCAGGTGTTAATGAACATTTAATGAACATGAATTTTGTAAACAATACGATTTCTCTATTCTAAATAGTTATCTATTAATGTTTATGTAGGAGACGCTTATTATACTTTCCTTTCATCAATATAAACTTATTACAATCAGCCAATATTTATGTGCATGTTGATTCCTGTTTTTATATCAATACATACATCTTTGTTTAGTCATGCGCTCTATTTGAGTTTCAAAATATTGACTTCTATTGTTATTTTGTTTACGAAATAGTATGACCTCATATGCGATCGATTACATTACATGTGTGTGTAACATACGCATCCTATATTAATTTCTTAAGATGTGCAATTGTGTTCACGGTATAACAAAAATAACCCCACAGTTTGTTACCAAATTGAAAGTAATTCTTATTAAATACAGCAATAGCACAATTCAAATTTTTATGCACTTTTACGATGCGAAACTGAGACATTCTAATTTTAACATATTCTGTATCGTATATATAATCCACAAATCTTTTGAAGCATTTATTCCATATACATACGTGCAGACAGACAAAGTAGTGATATGCAATAAATATAAGGAAAAAATTGTTTTAAAAACGAGAATGCTAAAAATTATAATTTTTTTTGTGTAATTGTAAATGTTGAAATAATAGATTAAAATAGAAATTGAATAGAATAAAAATAAAAATAAACGAAGTCGATTATTGTTTATCTGTACATTGCTCAAATATAATTAGTTCTTAATTTAGTACTCGCAAACTAATCGCTTGCTTACACTTTCTAACTCGTTTTTCTTTTAAATTTCAAAAGTAAAAACTGATAAATAAAAATTATTTCTAAAGTAAATAATGAAATACGAAAATTTTGAATAAGATAACAGACTGTTCTTATTTATTGTCCTAAGATCGTTGATAACTAAAAACCGATTGATAAGACATTTGATAAATTACTTGAGGCGGTCATGGCTTACTGCGATCTTTATATGTTGATCTTTTTTGGTCTTACTCAAATATATGTTAACTATGTCTCAAAACGTTTCTGGTGTATCTGTATACATGTGCTTCTGAAAGTAATTAGTAATTTGCTTATTCTATAAGTTAAAATATGTACTCCTTATATTTTGATTGTTAGGGTGACTCTTCCTTTAGAAAAAGTCTTTGATAATGTTATTATACTTATATAATAATTAAAAACCATCCCTTTAATGATTGTTTTCATTATACGTATACATTCCTATAGCTTAACATAAAATAGAAAATAATAATATGATTTATTGCCCTAATATGACAATATAAATATAATATATATAGTACTTATACACAAAAATTAACAAAAGTACCCAAAATATAAAGACAAATATTGGGTCTGGGAAAAAGTTCGTGGCGTTTTTCCCGATAGATGGCATTGGTTGCCGACAAATATATGTAATCGGTATATATGTTTCGCTATATTCTGCATATTATTATGATAAGGGGAAGAACGCTGCGCAGGCTTGTGATAAAATTTGTGCTGTGTAAAATTTAAAATCTGTTGCGCGGAAATGGTAAATTTCATAAAATATAAAGGTCGTCCAATCACTGAAAAATCTGATGAAATTCTTGAAAAAGTCCAACAAGATAAGCATATCAGCAGTGTCGATATTGGCATGGAGCTAGGCGTTGACCACAAAACTGTTTTGAACCATTTACACAAAGCTGGTTACAAAAAAAAGCTTGACGTATGGGTTCCTCATGAGTTGAGCGTAAAAACATGATGGAAATTAACATCTGCGATGCGCTGCTGAAACGGAATGAAATCGAGCCGTTTCTGAAACGTTTAATAACCGGAGATGAAAAATGGATTACGTACGATAATCGGAAGCGTAAAAGATATCACAAGCGTTCGCTAAGCCAACATTGACGCCAAAAAAAGTGATGCTGTGTGTATGGTGGGACTGGAGGGGAATCGTCCACTACGAGCTACTTCCAACTGGTCAGACGATTGATTCTCAACTCTACTGTGCACAACTAGAGAGATTACGCCAGGCGATTGAAAGAAAACGGCCCGAATTGATTAATAGGAAAGGTGTTGTCTTCCATCATGACAACGCCCGACCACACACTTCTTTGATGACCCGTCAAAATTGAGAGAGTTTGGTTGGGAAGTTTTGATGCACCCACCTTACAGTCCGGATATAGCACCCTCTGACTATCATCTGTTTCGATCTCTGCAGAACTCTCTCAATGGAATTAAGTTGGTTTCAAAAGAAGCCTGTGAAAACTACTTGATTCAGTTTTTCGACCAGAAACCACAGAAGTTTTTCACCGATGGGATCATCGATCTACCAAAAAAATGGCGAAACATTGTCGATAATAATGGAGCATATTCGGTTTAAATGAATTCGTCCACGCGCCATGCGGGGACCAGTTGAATTTTACTGAAAAAACGCCACGAACTTTTTCCCAGACCCAATATATGTATATATGTACATAACTAGAATTAAAATAACCATTAATATAAAATATAAAGCAACAAAAACAATCGGAAGAAAATCTGAAAGCAATAAATTCAAATTACTGATGTGATAGACATCGTTATATAATCCAGTAGCATTTTCGTCATATGCGTAATATTTGCTTTGTATAAAATGCTCATTCTCGCTCTGGGAACAACTAAACTACCGGTGGTTCTTGTTTCATGTTATGGCACTACAAAATTAATGTAAAGAAGTAATGACGGAGTATTCACTATTAGCTAAATAATATATTTTCTTTTAATTTTAATATTACTTAAATTATTTAACGCACACTACCGTTCAGAAGTATTTGGGCACCCATAGATTTAGAAGAAATGATTAAAAGCACTAATGAAAAAGTGAACATATATTTATTATTTGCATGTACACTACCATCCATATCAGTCCGGACAGCTAGTGAAATTTACTAAAATCTCCTAAAAAATAATACAATTGCGTTTAAATATAAATAATATATTTACATTAGGTACTTTTGTAGTGTACATAGCATCTGGCAGTGGGATTACACATTATATCAGGTTCCGATGTTGGTACTTCCCAATAAAGTTCCTCCCACAATAACTCTATGGAATTTAGATCGGAGCTTTGGGGAGGCCACTCCATAACTTTGATGGATCCGTCTGTTTAGATGTAAGCTTCGGGTTATTATCTTCTTGGGATACAAAATTCGGACCCAACGTCTTAATCCTGAAGGAATACCATTGTTCTCTAAAATGTTTCGATACTGTTTATTCTTTATTATGTCCTCGATCTTTACAATATCACCTATGATCGTACCACCAAAACAACCTCAAATCATCACAGAACCAACGATTTGTTTACCGTAGGAGCAGTACATCGTTCTTTCGCATTGTTCTTTTGTAGATCACCGAACGAAAACACGTCTTCTTGAATCGAAAATCTCAAACTTCATGGTTCTATAAGACTTTACTCCACTGTTCAACTGTCCAATGCTGGTGTTCACAAGTCTAGTTTAAGCGTTTCCGTTTATTCTGTATGCCCAATAACGATTTTTTTCATCGCAATTTGTACGTACAAACCAGCTTTGTACAAGCTACGTTTGACTGTACTTACGCTTATTGACTTTCGACTACCTGCATTGATTTCAGCAGTGATTTCTGGGGCTGTTTTCCGTCTATTTCTTTTCCTAGTTAGCACTATTGCACTTCGTGATTTATTCAGAACACTGACACTTTTTCGCTATTTTTTGACGGTATAGTCTACGGTGGTATTATTTAACTTTAATTGTTTCGCAATCTGCCGGTTGCTTTTGCTAGTGTGATGTTGCGCAATTATAATAGCACTTACTATGTTTAACTTTTTTCGTTTCGGCATGTTTAACAGTCTTCTCACAATATATCAAATATCTCACAATTTCGATAATGTAACCTGAAGCTTGCCTGGGGCAATTAAAACATCATTACTAAAAGTATCCTTAACAGAGAGACAATTACAAGAACTTCGAGAAACTTGTATTGCACTAATCCCCATGTAGTGGCAATAACCAATTTTGGTTTATTGCAGGTAATAAAGTAATTTACACAATGTTACTTATGCAGCATTTCTGTGCTTTGCCTATACTTATTCAGTTTTGCAAGAATAAATTTCCTAGAAGCTCTGTTGTATAGTTTTAAAAATATAGGTGCCCAAATACTTTTGAACGATGGTGTATCTGGAGTAATAACTATATTAATCGTTTAAAATTTTAAAAAGATGTCTATTAATGACGCATATTTTAATTTTTTTCTGTATGGCCCAGTTTGTTGAACTTTTCGTTGTTATACATTGATGTCATTCTTTATTTACTTCAAAATCGCGCGCATTTAAATTACTCAATAACATATGTACATGCAATTCTTCCCTCGGGTGGTTCTTTTCATCTTGCGTTTTTTTATGTAAATAGTGTAATTTAATATAAAAATTTATGTTGTACCTTGATTTTTCTGAATTTTCATAGCGTCATGTAATTTAGCGGAAATACTTTAAATTCAAATATATACAAAGGTAATAAGTTTCATTGCACGTCACCGATGTAACGTGTATTCACGACTTTTGTTATTTTCCAAACTAATAAGAACATGAAGATATTTTAATTATTTTTATATATTAAATTATAAAAATAAAATTATTTTTAGTCTAATTTTTTCCTTATTCACAAAAAAAAATTGAAATTTCCTTTTAGTTCACAGAAGCTTTTCATCATCATTTTATATCATTCTATTTAATTAGTTTTCATTCACATCGTTCCCATATGTAAATAACTATACAGTAGGATTGAAAAATGTGGATTATGCTTAATACGTATTTTACTTACTTGTGGCTTTTAAATGTCTCTTCTAAATTTAAACGAAAAGCTAGTGAATTAATATTAACAAATAAATCTTGGTGGTACAGCTTTATTGTAAAGAATAAATCAAATTTATGACACAGTATTTGGGTTTTTAAACACTGCTATAGAACGATTCACCAACCATTTGAAGGAGCCGATTTCTAAGTTTCGAGTGGATACCACACGGGCACTGTAGATATGTTGATCCCATTGCACTGTTCGGTTGTTTCTTCTTCTTCTTCGATTTTGCCAAAACGAATTCAGTTGTTATGGTACAGCGTGCCCCTATCGAAAAATATACGACAGTGGTTTCGACAGCTTATAGGAGTGAAAGTCCAGGTGGACCGTGGAGGTGGAGTATCTGTGGTACGAGTTTTCTTGAATAAAGAAATGGCGTGACGATAGATTGGTGGGAAAAGAAATCAATATCTTTGTAGTAGCCTGCTAGATTTCCAATCTTCACCCTATAGATTACTCTTTTCTTATGGAGATATCTAAAAGACTAAGTTCTCCATTACACAACAACCTAGATGACCTTGAATATCGATCGTGACAACATTGAAACTTTATTTTGGATAATTTGTATTATTTTCCTTAATGAAATATCGTGCTATGATATCGATTTATTCTTTTAGGATAACCCTGTATTATTAGCAAATCATCGCGTTTAATACGCACTGTTTAATATGAAAACATGAATTACTGCACTGTAATGATGATAAGAATTTATGAATGTGTATTGCAATATTATTTAATGAATCATTTATTATATCTAAATTTTCAGATGTATTAAGATAGTGTACTTCTACAGTAAACACAGTTGCTGTTTAAAAATAATTTTATGACGCGAAATTGGAAATTAAAAGCGGTTTATTATTTATTCGTAATGTAATAAACAACATTACCTGAATTTTGATTTTGTAAACAGCAATATTTCTAATGTTCATATCTAAATATAATTTTGTGAAACACGTAATATATGTAAACATATAATTCTTATTATTTATTATTTACTCCATGATAGAATAACGGAAGAAAGTCGTTATAATGAATTATAATTAAAATACATGCACAGTTAGTAACAATGTCCGAGGAAAAGTTTGATATAAAACACTGTTGTCCTGCTAATAATTTTATTTAAATATATATAACAATTAAGCACTTTACTTTATTATTTGCATCAAAACTTTACTGCGGGTTATAACTATTAGACCTGTTTCCATAATGTGGTTTATGGCGTATTGAAACCATCGAAACTATACTACCTGGTGACCTAATTAGTAAGGCAGCCGTCTAACAAACGGCAGAGGCAGGTTAGAGCCTAGCTGCTAGTTTTTTATTAATTTCTGTGATTGTAATCAACGATGGCACAGCGGAAAGTACTAATTTTCATTAATTTCCCATCCTGAAATGCTTAATTATTAGCACCAAAACCTGGCTGCGGGTTATAACCATTAGATCTGTTTCCATAATGTGATTTATGGCGTATTAAGAGACTCGAAGCTGTACTTCCTTGTGGTCTAATTTCTAAAGCAGCCGTCTATCAAACGTCAGATACAGGTTCGAGTCCTGCTCCAGCACAGAAATGTTTAATATTTCTGTAATTATAATCAACGAAGGCACAGCAGAAAATACTAATTTTCATTGCTATCCGATTACCTGATATCAACCATATTTTTGCTAAATGTATTCAGTAGCTTTTATAAATATTCCATCATCCTTTAATTTTTGTTAAGTTACTGGAGACGGTCTTACTCTGACAATATGCCAATTTGTAACAATTCTTGGTTGACAGTATGCTGCTGTTTATATTATTATTTCGCAATAATTGAGTTCTTCACAATATTCGCATACTAGGCTGGAGACAATCTTAGGGCTCCTTAATGCTTTTAGTGCAGTCTGGATATCGGTAAAAATGCGAATCCGCTTATGGTAGTAAGCCCTCCTATTAATTTCTTCCGCATATATTAAATTTCTACCTTAAATAACGACGTAAATTTTCTTAGAGAAATCCTGCTGACTGTTTATAAGCTTTCGCAGTATACGAACGCTCCAGTACTATCTTCGGTCTTAGACCTGCCTGTGCATCAAGTCCGATCACGTGTCACATCAAACTACTTTTGTACCTTTTTATATCGTTGTTCTTGGGTGATTACTTCCAATAGAGACTTAAAAGCGTGTTTGGTTGTCAATCAATCTGTTAACATATAAAGGCACATATCTTTCATATGTTTACTAATTCTAGTCTGATCTAATGTGAATACAAAATCATTCAGAGAGTTTTACAGTTTGTGTAAACCTATCTTTCCCTCCGCCCTTATCAAAAAGTTGAACTAATGACGGTTCAATCCGCTTTTGGGACACTTTTCGTGATATCAAGGCAAGCAAGTCTTTGTATTTGCTTGATTTCGCCATCGCTACCACGCATATTGTATCGTTATTTGATATCTTAATATAATTAAACGACATTTATTTCAAATTGAAAGTGTTAATATTTTTAGTGTTATTAAGTATTAAAAGCTTCATTCATATAATGGAAAATTTCACATTTTTTTCGCAATATTATTGTCCTAAAGTTATATTTTATTATTTCACTGCCAACTTTGGCTTTCCTCTTATAATTTTTAAGATACTTTCTTAGCTTGTAAGAAATTTAAATATAATTGATTGAGATACTATTTAGAATATATATAAATAATTGTGTACATAAGCAGTAAACACTATCAATTTTTAGTGCAGACCGCTTTATTTAATCCGTGTCCAGAATTGCTCAAAATTAAAGGAAGGTATCCAAATATTTCATAATGATGCAGTCCATACCACAGTACCAACGAAATTTGTTATTATTGGTTTCAATAATTAGACTATTCCTTTTACAGTTCAAATTTGATTTCCAGTGACAAGCAAAACGTTTTCAGGTGAACATCAAAATATAGGCTTGAAAGTAAGAATCTTAAAACTATCTTTGAACGAATATGTTAGAGCTTTCTGGTAATTAGATCCACAATTTATATTATGTGTTACGAATTATTGGCCTTTATTTTGCTAAAAATGAAACTAGAACTTGTATGAGATAATTGATGTTTTTATTTACATTAGATGTGATGAGTTGTTTTATTTAGTTAGTACTTGTTAGCATGCATATTTATATATATATATATATATATATATATATATATATTATATATTATATATATATATATATATATATATATATATATATATATATTTATATATTATATATATATATATATTTTGATGTTCACCTGAAAACGTTTTGCTTGTCACTGGAAATCAAATTTGAACTATATATATAAATATATACACTATTGAACAGACTTGAGTCAGTTTATTTGTGAACTTTGTCGTGTCATCATTCTTGTGTGATTATTAGAATGTTCAATAAAACAAGAGTAATACAAGAATATTTATTTCATGCGGCAAGGGTATAGCACTGTATTTGGAGAAGATTAGTTAGAAAACGGACTGTAAAAAAATTGTATAGAAATGTTTTGGTAATGAATCACAAATGCTTCAAATGCAGGCAAGCCTTCCCTAATCCACGATGGTGAATTAGAAAATTCCTAGTTAACACGTCGAAACTCTTGCATTTGTTGAATGAAAATGAATGATGAAAATTAATTATGTTCACATTAACTGGAAAATTCACGGAAACGGAGAATGTGGATGTCACATTTATTAACAGATGATAATAAGCTGTAAAGACTAAACAAATCGTTCGTCACTTCTCTTACTCCATGAAAACAGTCATTTTCTTAAAATCGGTTGCTTACTTGTGGTAAGAATAGATTCTCCGCCGTAATGAAAAGCTAAGGCATCATTATTTATATTCAAATAATTCAGTACCACATACTAGGAAGGTCCCTCTTCACCAAAATATTTCAGTTTCTGTTTAGTGGACTAGAACCGGTATTGCCCATTGCGAATTTCATAACAAGAGGCAAATAATCACAGCTAAGAACTTCTCCATCTTACTACGATCAGAATTAATTAATTGTGAGAAAGTAATATTCTTGCAGAATAATGTTCTATCATGTACTCCAAGACACACGGCAAAAATTTCTTTAGGATCGAGAGGGTCCAGTATCCGTACTTTTCCGACATTTCTCCAACCGATAATTATGTGCATTATACATAAAGACAAAGCAGAAGTTGTCAGACTTTGCGCCTATTAAAATGAGATGAAGATGCATATTTTAGTGAATAAAATTATTTCTGAAAATTATTGCTATTGTTTATAATATAATACAAAAAACTACGAATTTTTCGATCACTTAATACTTTGTAACTTCAGTCCATAGTTTTCAACGTTCCACATGCATCATTCCTCGTTTTTCCGTGTTCTAACAATTTGGTCTAGTTGTTGTAGTGGCCATTAGCTTTGTAGCTTTAATCAATTCATTATATTTTAGGGATAATGTATTTAAAATTTCTAGGCATTTCATTTTTTATGCCACCTAACATTTTATTGAGCTATAACTACAGTCGAATATAAATAATAATACTTACAAATAGGGCAGGGATACATTCCATGTATGTATGCGGTTAAAGAAACAGCGAAAAATATTTATATTCAAGGGAGTTTATAGCATTAAAGGATAAGTTAGGGCGAACAATTAAAATTATTATATTAAAATAAGCGCCAAGATAAACTCATTTATGGTATACCTTATACTCATTTCCATTGTTATTTTATATTTTCAGTATAAATGTATGTAAATTTTCATTAATATTTGAGAATAACTGGGAATGAAAAAAACAGTAAATATCACGTATGTATGTACATATTAAACTTATCTATTACTGCCTAATGTAAAGATGTTTATTCGAGGGTAGCCGTTTATATTTCGGGAACTGACAACACTGTTATTGATTTTAGGTTAAATTAGAAAAAACTTTTAATGGGATTACATATAATTGTGCGCTTTTATGACATGAAGCTTAAAATTTCTGATATTTATCGTTTCTTATATTGTACGCGGTAGCCGTTTATATTTCGGGAACTGGCAACACTGTTAGTGTTGCCTCCGATCTGATGATTGCATCGTGAAGTTTGCCATTTTTGACAATATATTTACCTTGACAGTTTTATTATCCGGTTGCTATTTCTATTGCTGACAGTAATTTGAAAATTTTATGTCAGTCAAAAAATGGAATTAACTCACGAACATTTTCGTGCAATTACTTTTCATAATTTTCGGCGTGGATTATCTCAACAAGAATGCATCGACGAGCTGAATTCTTTATATGGTGATGAAGCACCATCAAAAACTACAGTATATCGTAAGTATAGTGAATTCAAACTTGGACGGCGTTCTTTGGACGATGAATTTCGTGAAGGTAGTCCCACAAATGTTGTGTCGGAAAATATTAATGCAGTCTCTGAATTGATAATACAAGACCGTCATGTGACATACCATGAGATCGCGGCATCTCTAGGTATTAGTAACACCAGCATGCATAAGATCCTGCATGAACATTTAGCCGTTAAGAAGCTATGTTCACGTTGGGTACCACATAATATGACAACCGCTTAAAAAAGGAAGGACTCGCGTCGATTGGTGCCAAGAAATGCACAAAAAATACAATGGCGGTGCTTCAAAGAACGTTTATAAAGTCGTCACAGGTGATGAGTCTTGGATCTATACGTATGAGCCCCATAGTAAACAGCAGTTGGTTGTATGAGTATTCCAAGATGAGCCAAAACCAACAAAAGTTGTTCGCGCTCGAAGCAAATGAAAACAAATGATCGCCTGTTTTTTCGGAGAAACCGGTCATATTGCAACCGTGCCTTTAGAGAGTTGTAGAACGGTCAATTCCGAATGGTACACAACTATTTGTTTGCCAACATTTTTGAAGAAATAAGGAAAACAAACCGAAAATCATTTTCCTCCATGACAGTGCGAGCTCTCACAGGTCGATTCAAGCAATTGAATATTTATCCGGGCAAAACGTTGAATTGATGAGCCAGCATTTCTAGCACACTGTGATTTCTTTTGTTCTCACACGTGAAAAATAAACTTCGTGATCAACGGTTTTTTTACGCCGGAAGACGCAGTTGAGACATTCAAAACTCATATTTTGGAGATACCGCCATCACAGTGGCAGCGCTGCTTTTCTGATTGGTTTAAACAAATGCAAAAGTGCATTGATATTCAAGGAGAATATTTTGAAAAGCAATAAAACTATTTCCGATAATAAAAGATTTTTTTTTGTTTGATATTCCCGAAATATATTCGGCTACCCTCGTAATACACAAACTATAACTAAAATGGATTATATACGTGATGCTGATATAATTAATGAGTTCTATGCTCAGGGGAATAGGGTATATTATATAAATTATTAAGAAGCTTGCGAACTTGTTCTTGGGTTTTTGTTGTGATACAATTTCGAAGTTAAACTTAGTACGGTTCAAATGTGTTTTCGTAAACTGACAAAGTGTTGTTGAATGTAGATGATAAGTACTGTTCCGAATTCTGTTTGTCAGGGGAAGTAATTACTTTAGAAATATAGACTTCGACTATTAATTAAAATCATGTTTAATAAATGCAATTTCAAATTATAATGATAATCAGAACTTGCATATTTCTGTTCTAAGGAATGATATTTAATATGTATAGTGTGGTTTTCTGTTTCGAATATATCTTTTAATTCTTATTTACTGGTAACTATTACTGCAAAGATATTACTTTGATGTCTTATTTGCGTATTAACCATTAAAAGCAACATAATTGAAATGTCCTGTGAGTTAATAAAATGGCGGTACTGGCATTAGAGAAATTAATCCAACGATGTTATTTCGTTCCTCGAAATTAGTCCCCTCATCGGTTAGAGCGTCATTTCTTTTTCCAAGTTTCTTGAGCAAAGAAACTTGCCCTGAATCATTTGGTATTCCAAAACCAGCATGTTGTGTCATATTACTATATACCAACGAGTATTTATTGTCGTATTTAATGACTTACGTAAGCACAGGATGATATTGATATTAGATTTGCAAAGAGATTCTCATAATTCAATTCAATTGCATATTTCCAAATAAACTTTGAAAAATGGATTACGACGATGTTTTGCTAGATACGGAACATTTTCCTGACTCTGATATTCATTTCCTCCTTTCCATGTTGTGCTGTTATTCACGCATTGTTCTTGTCCGATAAAGATCTAGATAATGTGCGTCGCTTGCCTGTGGAATTACTATGTTATATAAATTTGAGATTTAAGATGAAGTTGACGTTGCTACTTTTTATTTTGTCTACTTTCATTCGCTATTTATTCAGCTAAGTTAATAGACCAGACGCGTGTATTTGTAGGTTGTTAGACGCCAAATGGAAATTGGTACGTTTAGAAATGTATCATCAACAAATGTACTATGTACTTAGATATTTCTATATACTCTAAATAGTATCTAAATCAATTATATTTAAATTTCTTACGAGATAAGAAAGTATCCTCAAAATTATAAGAGGATAGCCAAAGTTGGCAATGAAATAATAAAATATAATTTAGGACAATAATATTGTGAAAAAATGTGAAGTTTTCCAATATTATGTGAATGAAGCTTTTAATACCTAATAACACTTTCAATTTGAAATAAATGCCGTTTAATTATATTAAGTTATCAAATAATGATACAATAATGTGTATTTACAAAAAAATTTTTTAATCAAAAAAATTATCGAATCATTATTTCACAAGTTGAATTAACCAAGAGTTAGTTTAATAAACATAAAATGGTACATAGGGAAAACTGATGTTGGATTTGTGAGGCAGTAGTTTTAATAACTATATTTGATTTGTCAATTTAGAAGTTTATATACACACGTCCCTGTTTGTTTGCTGTAACAGATGATACACTTGTTCTTAATGGCAGTTAAAGCGAATAAGTGCTTTTACTTATATTCGCGAAGTTGGCGCACAAGCTCTCTCTATGTTATGTATTTAATGTATTATTTTGTTGTTTTAATAAGTCTCTTTTCTTCCATGTGCTCAATAAGATTTTGCACAAGTTATAATTTAAAATACCATACTGCTTTTACTCAAGCCATAAATATGTAGAAATAACAAGCCATAAATATGTAAAAATAACACGCTAATTTAAAAAGCGTAAAAGGGAATATAGAATAGAATATATTTTAATCGATATATAAGCTCGGGCTTTTAAAATATATATCATTTTTAGGAATGTTAAAATTTCTAGAGTTTTGATCTTATGTGAAATGATTTTTACTACTTCACTTTGACTGCTGTGGTTCTATGTACCTATTTAAGATTATGGTTCGAGGTCGAGACTTATACGATTATTAAACTTCTTAAAATAAAGTTTATAATAGACGTACCGATGTATGCAGACATTGTTCTAGGTTAGATAACCAAACTTACAAAATTAGAAGTGATATTATAAATTTCGAAGTAGAATGTGTATGTATAGCAGCTGCATATGTCTATGGCATATTCCTTTTTATAAAATTTAATATAGTTCTCAAAGTAATATCCATATAGTAGGTACATAAAATTTGTCAGAATCACTTGCTTGCATTTCTATTAGCACCCAAACGCAATAACGTCGACCGCAGCGAGCTCACGATAAAGAAATGAGAGCTGTACTGCACCCTATCCCCGAACATAAATTTAAATAATTCGGAAGACGCTCTCCACATTTCCACATTCGAATGCCTGTTGTTCGAGTCTTTACAACTGTGTGATGTTGTTTCAGGAGTCGGCCTCCCCACAGGAGTCACGATGAGAGAGAAAAAGAGTGGCGCTCTGTCCCGGATGCAAAAGCTTAGAAAAAGACTGTCGCATTCTTTCGGACGATTATGTAAGTGTTATATTACATTCCTTTTTAACATACCCTCTCTTCGTCCCATACCAATTTCCTTTTTTTCCTTTCTCGTCAGAGTGGGTAGGATTTTATTTATCACACAATCTTGGTTCTGAAGTAGTCACATAGGTAATACTTTCCATGACGTTTATTATTCGTTTTGGTTACCGTGGAATGTAGAGCAAATCCAAGTGAAATTTATTTTCTCTTTTTTAATTTAGATAAAAAGTCCGTAAAAGAAAGAGATTAAATTGAACTGATCAATTTTGCTAGTGAACGGTGGAATGAAATATTGAACTGTAATGTAATATAATCCATAGGAAAAGGGATTTGACGTGATTTTAAAGAAACGTTAATTACTGTATAAAGGAATTTTAGTAAATTTTATTATTTTGAATTTTGATATCAAAAATATATTTTGGAAAATGTTTTTCTTAAAACGAAGAAAAGTTCTTCTAGAACCGATTATGTGAAGGTTATACCCGATATGTGAAAATTTATTTAACATTTTTATCAGTATATACTCTAATGTTGCTTGTTAAAATCAAGAATTAAGTTCAGTAAACAGAAATGTACTATTTAAAATTTCAAAAACGTTTTGTTTGCTCTACGATGTTCAAAATTAAGCAGCAATCAATATATACGACGGGTGTTTCCAATATTCTGGGAATTGGTGCTATAATTAATTAACGCAGAACTTATACGCAATGTTATTGATGCCAGACAAGTCTTGACATGTTTATGCAACTATCTAGTGCAACATTGTTCAGTTTTAGTAACGATAATTTTCTTTTTGTGGAAAGAAGATGTGAAAACGTCAAAAATTATTAGTCGTCTGCAAGGAGTATTTGGTGAATCCGCAGAATCCAAAAGTACTGTTTATCGGTGGATTGATCGTTTTAAAGCCGGTAGAACATCACTAGAAGACGATCTACGCAGTGGGAGGCCAAGCACGTCGATAAATGAAAGAAACATTACTGCCGTCGAAAACCTACTGAAAGACGACAGGCGAATGACTATTCGTCAAATTAGTGTACACCTAGGGATAGGTATACGACAAGTTCATGACATCTTGCATGATTGTTTGGGCGTTAGCAAGGTTTCGGCGCGCTGGGTGCCAAGGCTATTGGGACCAGAACAGAAACTCAATAGTCCGATACTTGTTATCAACTTCAAGAGCTGTTAGCCCGGTTCGGTGATGAATTTTGGCAACGAATAATAATCACTGACGAAACGTGGATTCCTTATTTCAATTTTTTTTCAATTCAAATTTATTATCCGGACCACTGCGACAGGCACTAGTCAAAAAACGGCCTGGAAAGTTGCATAAGCGTCCGTTATTGCAACAGGATACTGCAAGACCACACACCGCAAGAAAAACGAAGGATGTTTTGAACAATTTACAATGGGAATTGCTGCCGCACCCAACTTATTCCCCGGATCTTGCACCCAGTGATTACCATCTGTTCCCAGATTTGAAAAAACCCTTAGGGTTCGATTTGAAAGATTAACTGACGTAAAACGTGCCATAAATAGGTGGGTCGACAAGACACCGAAAAACTTTTTTGAGGACGGCTTAAAAAAATTAGTTTATTGTAGGGATAAATGTATTCAGTTAAATGGAGATTATGTTGAAAAACGACATTGTAATATTGACGATAATTAACAAAATTATAAAAATTATATGTAATTCCCAGAACTTTGGAAACATCCCTCGTAAATATATAAACAACGCATTATTTTGGAAACTTGCAAATTTAAAGAAAATTTTCGTAAGACAGTTCGCAAATTGCTTACAATTTTTGAGCCACAGTACACACACTACTATATTATATAGTAATCCAAAGAACTACAAGAATCAGTGCAACACCGGCTAATAAATATATTAACGCTTTTTTTTGGAACGTTGCCAATAGTCATGAATTGTTACGAAGAGACATGAAAAAATTAATCAGATTTTGAGCCAAAATGTATCATTAAAAAACAACCTTTTGGGTTTCGAGGAGATAGTAAAGGCATTACAATCTATTACATTATCTGAAGTAAAAGAATTGTTACAAGAAAAATTTCTGTATGATATTTTACCATTATATGCTAAACAATAATAGTTCTTAAGTTAAGTTTAAACGAGATCGTTTCTTATTCATATAATGATATAAAAATACCTGCAAAGAACACGACTGTGACTGCAAGGTCAAGAATAGAAAATAATTGATGTATTTATGTTGCAGTCTTTATTTAGTTTTTAGTACAAAGAAGCAGTTATATATCCATTCAGAGTTTTATCTTTTTTAGTATAAATTTTGTATCCTTTGCATTTCTTGTGAGTAACGTTTTTTTGTTGCTTCCGTAAATCCTTTTCAAACTCTTGCAATATGCTCTTTGTAATGTATTCTCATCTTTTTCTTCATACTTGATTTTCTAATATTTTTGACTCACCTATTTTCAACGTTTTAGCTATGTGCTCCTTCTAGTTCATCATTTCTTCTATAATCTCTATCT
This sequence comes from Dermolepida albohirtum, assembly GCA_031893035.1. Lineage (NCBI taxonomy): Eukaryota > Metazoa > Arthropoda > Insecta > Coleoptera > Scarabaeidae > Dermolepida > Dermolepida albohirtum. The sequence continues at coordinate 175,439 of JAVIWB010001462.1, read as the reverse complement.
ACTTTTATTCCGTCATAAATGTTTCTTAAAATTCTTCATTCTCATATATCAATCTGGTACGTAGATTTCCGCGGTCGTGGTCCATGCTATCTGCTTCTGGGCTTTCGGGCTGAAACCGCGTCACTTGTATATCTGCCGACGTTTCGTACCCATTTGTACGGGACATCTTCATATATCAAGTTTTTTTTTATTAACTACTCAGGTTTCGCAGTCATAGGAATCGGTGAGTCTTATTGCGTTAGTAAACTCTTACTTTTGTAGGTTTTGATACCTTCGCTTAAAACTGACAGAAAATAAACTCCGTGCGGTTTTCCTTCGTTTTGATAACCGTTTTTTATTTTTCTCTTCGTCTCCTTTACATATTAGCATTACACATATTCGATCTGCTCCACTTTATTGTGTTACTTTTACTTACGCAATTTACGACTAAGTCTGTCGTCTATTGTTTTACCAGATTTTTCATTGTCATGTATTTTGTTTAATTCTTGTTAATATTTAATCCGCGTTCTTGCTTTTCTTCCAGGAATTTAAACCTGTTTATTAATTCTTTCTTTAATCTAGCTATAGGTATAATGTCTTCGGAATATACTAGTCATTTAATGTGCATCCATATATTAAGCCCTTTGTTCTTATGTCGTCTTCTTTCAAAATCTCTTCTTACACGACACTAAAAATGCACTGGTCATTTCTACCAGTTAGCTTCCTCAGTTGCCAGATATTTCTAATTTTTTTATGTCACACAGCTTCTTTCGTTTAATTGAATCATATGTTTGTTGGTAATCAATGAATATCAAAGACAAACTTACATTCTGTTTGTATGTATTTTTTTGGAGTTATTTCAGGATAATAATTTGGTTTATAGTCAATCTACTTGGTTATGTATAACTAAAAAGCAGCATAGAAACTTAATTCTTATTTGTTATTTTTAAGACTTCTCTACATAGTTACCATCCAGAATTATGCATTTCTCCCAGTGTCAAAAATTATTGTTCTACCTCTTGAATGACGCTATGCTTCCACTCCTTGTTCATCTTCTTCACTTCTTTTATCGTCTGTGATAGACATGTGGCCAGTTTGAAAAACCCTTTTCCATCCCACAACAGTATCATATGACTCTAATCATCAATTGTGTAATTTTCCTAAAATTTAATTCACTGCTAACTATTCAAAATATCACATAAAGGCAATAAACAACGATATTATCTATGAATAAGTAGGATATATTTACAATAATACAACTGAAATTCATTAATACTCATTATTAAAGCACCGTCTAAGGGATGAATAGAATGTACTAAATAATAAAGGAATACTTGTGCTTTTCTGAATTATATTAGCCCAAATACGTAAAGTTTTGGAAGCGATGCTAATATTATGGCCAAGGACTGCATATTAATTTTACCCGCATAAAACATTTCTCTCGATAAACTATTATTAAATGAAATTCAAATAATAGAGTGCATCTATTTTTGAATACCTACCATGATCTTTCTATTGCCATATTGTAACAAAAGACTTTCTCCAACCATGCCTTTACGGTTAGTCAATATGATTATGACACAACGAAAGATGACTTCACTTTATACAGTTATATGAAATTTTAAGAGCAATTATTAGAATCAACTCCTAAATGTAAAACAGTTATTTGCAATTGACATCAATTTTCATCATAAATTCTGAATGTGTTTAAAATAGGTTTATAAACATTTATTGTTAAAAGCATACTTTTGTCATCTATCTTTTAAAGTAATTACTAGTTGTAATGAACTTTATCCAAACAGAATTTAAGCAACGCTATTAAAATTTAATCTTCTTTGCTTTAAATGATGTAAGTACCTACCTACAAACGCACTTTTACGATTTGGTTCACTCATGTTTCTGTAATATATGCAATGGTTTTCGTTAGCATTGTCAGTAGTTTTAACATAAATATTATTTCGAGTAATTTTCATTTGTTTAAATACTGTACTATGAAATCTTTCATATTCTTTTATGTCTAGAATGATGTATGTAGGAGAGAAGATTCAATAAAGTTGTAAAATAAACTTCAACATACATTAGAAATTACTCATTCTTTTTGAAGTTTGTGGGTACACGAATACTTTTGAATTAAAATGTTAAAATTCTCGTAAAAAGCAATATTCAAAAAAAAATTGCTTCTTCACAAATGTTGAAAACGTTCAGTACTTGTATGTAAAATATGCGAAACCTACAAATGTATGTATGTATATGGGCGGCCGCGTAATAAGGATATTGCTTCGAAAATACTTTACAATGACTTTGAGAACAGATAATTCACAAAGGTATCATTTAATTTGCACATATTGCTAACTACTGTCAAGTGTAAAAAAACATTTTATTTCTTCATGAGAAATATCTGCCCTTTTATTTCTATGTAAAGCATAATTATTTGTGTGACGCATGAGTAAATCGAAAATATTGTCGTCAAAGATGAATAAAACAGGTCAAGGGGTGTATCTTCATTGGAACTTGTATTACGATCTTTTCATTGAGCATTGGCTGCTCGTTCTAATTCAGTCTTTTCGCGTAGGTAATCCTCAGAGTCCCATTCATCATCAGATCTGGAAGTGATTTCATTTCTGTCATGTGATTTACCACTTATAACTTCGACAGGCTATAAAAGTTGTGGTGGATAAATTGTTCACAAAAAGCTCATCTTCGCCTTTCGAGTAAATAAATAGTTTTACCATCCTTAGAAAGATTGAGCAGCACTTGCACTGTAGTGTCACTACAACATATTTATCGAAAATAGTTGCCTAATGTCAAGGATACTCAACAATGACAATAGTAAAAATGCTGTTACATAATTTTAGGTTAGGAAGTTATTAAGAAGTAGTTTATGGTGTTACTTCTATTTCATAACTTACATAAATGAACACAGAATTTGTTTCTTGCCATATACTTACCTTGTTAGTCTCAAGTCAGGAGTTGACATCAATACCATTTTTGTAGAAAAAGAAAGTACTTTCGCATTTGTTAGTTAAATACACTTATCTCGCATCTGCCATTCGTAATAAAATTACTGTAGCCATATAAAAGTCATTTAAGCAGAAAGTCGCCTCGTGTCCTAATACTAGTAGAAGTCTTAAAGCATATTTGGGTTAAGATCATTGTCTGTCAACATTTACTTAAACGAAAGACGTTCGATTCCAACCAAAGACCGTCATTGAGCATCAGCCAATTTTCGCGCATTCTTGTGTTATTACATGACAACTCTAGTTATACCCTGTGAGTAACAATGAAAATATTAGTAAATTTAATTGGAAACAAATTGATCCATGTCGCACGAAATAATATATACTTATTTTCAAATTTCACGAAGTTTTTCAATGATCAATTTTTTTCTATAAATATATACGTAACAATTTTTATAAAAGTTACGTATTAATTATTACTAAAAGCACAAAAATATAAAAATGTGCTTCTATAACACGTCATATTATATAGAATTTAGTCTCTGAAACTCGTACAATTAATGTATTTCGAAAATAAACTAATTTTTTAATAATTTAATGTAACCTATTTTCTGAAATTACCCGCTATATTTTATTAAAAGGGAAAAGTCACAATAAAAAATAAAAGTCACAGTAATCACAAAACATAGCAGTATTATTCTACCTGTTCCATGAAAATGAAGTTAGAGTTATTAATCATGTTTAGTAGAATTTGAAAATCTTTGTGTGTGTACCAGGTATACTGGAAAGTCATTACCGGCTTTTTCGTAAAAAAAACTTTCAAGGAAATGCAAAAATGTATTTATTCAAATGCCATCCCAAACTGTTTGTCCTTCGAAATTAGCGAAGTGCTGCTCTGCAAGCGCGTGTACCATTGAAGTGAAAAGGTGATAGTCGGATGGGGCAAGGTTTGGAGAGTACGGCGGGTGCAATATTATATCTCATCCAAGTACTTTCAACGCTTCTTTAACCGGTTTTGCTGTATGAGACGGCGTGTTATCGTGCTGTAAAATCACTTCTCCGTGTCTTCGGGCCCATTCTGGACGTCTTTCTATCAAGGCATGATTCAAATTGATAATTTGTTGTCGGTAGCGATCAGTATTAACTGTTTCACTAGGTTTCAATAATTCATAATGCACCACTCCACTCTGGTCCCACCAAACAGAGCATTGTCTTGCGACCAAAACGGTTTGACATTGGAGTGGATGGCCCAGTTTCTATTGGATTTTCCCATTGCTCGTAATCAGTCACTAATCGTTACTTGGGCCACATTTAACGCTTCTGCCAATTGTTTTTGAGTTTGCGTTGGGTCTCCATTAAATAACTCCTGCAGTTTCGCATCTTCAAACTTTTTCGGTCTACCTGAACGTTCCTTGTCTTACTCGTCTAAACGACCACTTTTGAATGGTCGAAACCACGCCTCAGATGTTTTTGTGGTTGAAGCATGCTCACCGTAAGTTTCTACCAGCAAACAATGACTTTCAGCAAATGCACTTTTTCAAGCATGAAACTCGACATTTTCAAAGAGGTATAAATCTACTATAGGGTGACTTTCGCAAAATATAACATGTATGGCTTTGAAGCTTGATGTCAGTAGAATAAAATGACATATCGTATGTTTCAAATCATAACATTGCATATTTAAGTCTAGCGATATCTGTTAGAAAAACCTGTAATGACTTTCCGGTACGCCTGGTATATACACATATGTTATATTTAATTAACTTTGTCAAAATAAATTAAAATTAAGTCATTCTAACATGAGTATATAAATATAAAAATTTTGAAGATTTTCTTACCGAAAATAGAAACTGTTAGTAACAAACACATTAAATAAATAGAAATTAGCACGGGTATTGAATTTTTCAATACAAAAGAGTAATTTTAATTTTTTATAGTAAAAGTAATATATAGATTAGGCAATTATATCTACAAACTTTATATAAATGTGAATGTTGATCACAGAGTACATATAAAAAGTTTCTATTCAAAGTTTGATTATTCTTGATGATTTTAGGCAAATCTCCCTACAATCTTTAGAATTTATATAACACCAAGTCAGCCGACTGCAGTATTTGTATATATGAAGTGACGTCTTAAAATAATATCAAGTAAATAAGGAAAAGATTGACAGAATCTAGAAAAGGGAAGGCTATATACGTTGTACTGTGTAAAAAGTATGTGACTAGCTTTTGAGCTTAAGATAATTGGTGCACAAAAGAATGATTTTCCATTTCAAACTTATAGGACTTGGCATCACAATACGAATTTCTTGAGTGTCTATTGTTTTAATTTAGATATACGCCGATGTTCCTTGATATTGAGACATTATTTAGTTTCATTAATGACAAAACTTAAAAATTAGTTTATTTCTTATCGAATAAGAAAGATACGTACACTGCAGGCCATAAGTTTGGAATCACTTGCATAAGTTAGGAATCACTTCTGAATATAATGAAAATATTGTAGTGGCTTTAACAAACATTGTAAAAATAAAACAATATTAATATACCAAAACGTTTTATTATAAAATAAGCAGGAAAAAAAGCAAATTTTATTTATTTACATCCACTTATTTTTATTATCAACTAAACGGACTTTTCATCGAAATACCCTCCTTTTGCTTTAATGACGGTAGCACACAATCGCGGTAAACGAGACACTAATTTTGTAAGGGTTTCATTGGGTATATTTGCCCAAGAATCTTGTATAACTTGCCACATGTGAGTCTGGGACGTCGGACACTTTTCACGCACTTTTCTATCCAATTCTTCCCACAACAGCTCTATTGGATTGAGGTCTGGCGATTGTGCCGGCCAAACCATGTTTTGTAAAACACCGTCAGCTTCCTGTTGTTGGAGATATCCTCTACATAAATGAGAAGAATGTTTTGGGTCGTTGTCTTGCATGAATATAAAGTTTTCTCCAAGTAATCTCAGACCGGAGGGTACAGCGTTGTGTTCGAGAATCTGTCTGTAACCCTCCTTTTTCAAAACTCCGTCTATTTTCACCAGATCTCCTACACCAGCCGAAGAAAAACATCCCCAAACCATTACAGAACCGCCACCATGTTTTACCGTGGGCACCACACATTGCGGTAACATTTCTTCCGTAGCAGTTCTTCTTACAAATATCCGACGTCTGGAACCGAAGACCTCGTACTTTGATTCGTCGGTCCATAGTACTTTTTCCCACTGTTCTATTGTCCAATCTTTGTGTAACTTAGCCCATTGTAGCCTTTTTATTTTATTTTGCGGACGTAGAAGCGGTTTGCGAACTGCTACACGTCCCATCAGTCCAGCCGCTCTGAGCCGCCTTTTTACTGTGGTTAAAGAGATCCGAGTTTCACGCTCCCTGTTAAACTCACCGCGGATTTGCGAGGCCGTTAATCTTCTATCTCTTTTCGACGTCAATATAATTGTCTGATCTTCTGCAGGAGTTGTAATTTTTGGTCTTCCTGATCGTTTTCTGTCCGTATACCCTCCAGTAGACTGGTATTTTTTAATTGTATTTTGTACACCTTTGTACGATATCTTCATTCTTTTCGCGATATCCCGTATAGAATCTCCCCGATTATGATGACTAATAATTTCTACACGTTTTTCTAGCGATATCTGCTTTCTCTTCGCCATAATCAAACGATGTTTACTGATTCTACACACTTTTATGTGTCTACACACTTTAAATGATACGAAGCAACTAAAATATTCTCATTACTTCAAAATGTATAAATACTTATAAATATAAAAACTAAATGTAATTACAAAAGGTTTATGCGGAAGGGTCTGCAATAAAATTTGTCCATTCCAGGTAATCGTTCATTATGCAGAAATATTACCTGCTCGAATAAATAATACCGCACGCAGAGTTTCCTTAATCTCTGGTTATTTTCCAACTATTAATGCATTTAAAACTACATCTTTTATGTAAAGCTTTATAATGTACTTAAGAATAATCCTTTGTACTTATATCAAAGTAATACGAACGTAACATAGATAAATTTCAATTTTTATGAATTTACTGGAACTGATTCCAAACTTATGGCCTGCAGTGTATATACTTATATGGACATACATGTTTCTGTTTCAGTTGAATGTCGTTGTTCAGGAAAAGCACGAAGGGTTGTAATAAATTAAATATAAAGCGATTCAAGTTGAGAAATCCAGTAAACGAAAATGGATTTAATTGTGTAATCAATTTAGTATTTGCTATTCAGTTAATATAAATATATCAAACACTAAAATTGAAAGCACGAAAGATCATTTAAGATATCGCTAAAATATTTATTTGGGTTTTATATGCTTGATACATTATACTTTTAATCTATATATTACTCTAACACTTTGAATAAGCAAAAATCACAGAATTTCCGATTGTAAATCGACCGAAAAACTAATTATTTCAGGTAGGGCAGACTATTTTATCATGTATTACACTATCTTAAAAATTACCACTGATAATGTCACGTTCGGTATCTCAGAAGGATACACCAAATAGCATTATAGTCAAGAAAATTCAAAACACGTTTCTGCATACATTTTATTCTTTTCTTGTCACACATGTAAATAGGACGTCAAATCATTGAAATGTATTTAAGAATACTTCAACCTAGCGAAAAATAAAGGTATTTGTTTTTGAATTCAAAATATATACGCAACAATTCAAAAATCAACGGAAGTATAGTTTAATCATATCGATAATGTATTTTAAAAAAATATGAACCACTGTGAAATAAAACTAGATGTCAAAATTTTATTCAACAGTTAAAATCGACTAGACCCTTTTTTAGAAGCAAATGGCTTTTGTTGTAGGAGAATTGTCATCATCTAGCTCATTAAGTCACCGGTATAAGCAAGTTCAAGCTATATCAGCGATTAGAGAATAGTAAGTAATACATAGAGAAGTTATCCTAAGCTTGAGCCTTGAGGAACTTCGGATTTAGAAAAAAAAATCTGGAGGTTTAAAGCCATCATAAAATACTTAATTACCTTTTCTATGCAGACAGGAAGCTATGCGAAAAAGGAAACCTCCATTTAATTTAATATAATTTTTTTTAATTAATGTATTGTGATTGATGGGATTAAATAGAACATAATTTAAATTTACATGATTGCGTTTGTCGTTCTTCTGTTTCATGGTACGGAGCATTATTAATGCTAAATAGTGATCTAGTATAATATTCAAGCAAACGAAAATGCTGTTTTGCAAAATTTAGAAAACAGTTTAGCAATAGAAAAAGAAAGAGGTTTTAATAGAGAGGAGTTTATGAACAATGCTACTCGCTTTTTCCACGTAATTGAAATATTTTGTTATAAAAAAATTCTAATGTTGCTGCTTTTTACATGATATATATTGTACGTTGCAGAAACTTAAAAGAAAATACTTCTCTCTAGTGAGATTCGACCTCATGATCTCATGCTTACCGGGCATATGTTTATACCACTCAACTACAGAGAACTGTGATTCGAATTTAATTTAATTTAAGGTACGAGTATGTTAATAGATTCGAGTAACACTGTTTTCTGTGGCCAATGGTTTAGATACATGGCCGATAAGGATGAGATCGAATCTCACTAGAAAGCAGTAAATTTTTTCAAAAACTTTTACAAATTGTATATATATATATAAGGAGCATAAAGTATTAATGTTTTTCAGTTTCACATATTAAAAGCGCATAATTATGAAACATTTTGTTATACATATGTATTTTATCATATTATGTTCTTCACGTTATAAAATTTTGTTCCAATTAGATCATTTTATTACAGGCATTTTTAAACGCGATTATTAAAAAAATTCGTTATATGCATGAGTTGTAGAATTCACTTGTAGGTAAATGATTACGATACAGTAAATTCAAATAATTCACCGCTTTTGCAAAAAGTATTACGTGCAATTAACTTTAGTAATTTAAATTAGCTGATGTTAATTTCAACGAACAATCTTTAGTACACCACGGGTGCAGTTCGTTTACGATTTTCATCAATCATCGAACTATATCATGGCAGTATAAAATATTAATTAGGTTAATGAGAGAAGTATATCTCCGAGTTAGGGAATTAGAAGTAGCGATCAGGTTGGTTTCTCATTTAGAAATAATTTATCAAAGTTGCGGCGATTGAGCGTTGTGTCATTAATCTTATTAACCATCTTTTTTTTTACCTCTTGTCTGGATCTAAATTCTGAGCGGCTTCAGAAGATAAATTTAAAGTTTAAATCACCGTAATAAGAATGATTATTTGAAAATCTTAAGGATTCCGAAACGCGAGTTGGAAAGTTAACGCGAAGAGATATTCTTTTCATTCGGGACGTTTAGCATGAATAAATGTTTATGGTTTAATTGAGGTTCTGAACAAGTAATTAATATTGATTTCAAGTGCGTACTTGAGATAATAAATTTTCTTCACAAATACAATAAATATCTCTTGGTAGTGAAGTCCGATCGATCTACATTTGTTATTTATGTGTATATTACTTCTTATTCTGGGAAATCAAGTAATTTTTTTTCTTTTTTTGCGATTACTAGGCATTTGGAATGCTAAATTTAAAATACCTCATTTTGAAAAAAATTGCTTTAGATAGTTATTTCTTTAAAGAATAGGAATTTACCAAAGTTTAGGTTATGCTAATATGTTTATTATACCTATATATAAGAAATATAATCGCATCAAGTTATATATGTGTCAAGGAATGTCATGAAACTGAACAACATGTTTATTTGAATTTAATGTCAACAAGATGGATTTAAAATGGTGCTAACAACGCAAAAAAGTTTGTAACTTGAGCATGATTTCACTCCTACAGTACTAAATGGTCGAAACGAATTTGTTAAGAGTCGTTGAAAACTTTAGGCGTACAGAAAGCGTTCTAATATATTGTAAAGGGATTTCTGTTAGCAACGTATATCACAGTAAACGTTTACTAGAATATTTTAGCAATGTTACATACTGATACACAGTAATGTTATTCTGGTTTTCGTCTTCAACAAAACAAGGATCCAGTTTGCCTTTAGCAGATACTACACACCAAACTATTACAGGCTCACAATAAAATGGTTGCTTTACGATTTCGCTTATCCGTAACAATCAAAAACACACACACACACATACATATATATATATATATATATATATATATATATATATATATATATATATGTATATATATAGAACAGATCATTGTTTTTGATTGTTACAAGAATAATGTTACTGTGCATCAATCACGATATAGATAATGAATTTTAACACCGTTCCTTGTAGATCTCAGAATATTCTGCAGCACAAAAACCTTACACTTGATATCCAAAGATTGCAGTACAATGGTACTTTAAGGCATACGAGAGAGTCTCTTAATATGTTTCAAGAGAATTTTGGGAACCGCTTTATTTCCCGTATCCTGCTTATTCACCTGATGTCACTCGCCTTGATTCTTATATTTGGAGTATGCTAAATAATTTGTTTTTTGAGAAGATGCATCGACAACCATTCACGAATTTCGTGAAAAAATTATAATCTACGTTAGAAGAAAGCACCACATGTTTTTTATAAAGGTATTTAACAGACTTTGAAAACCAATAATCATAGAACTTAACAATGAACTTACTGATTATATTTATGAAATGATGAAAATTAACTTACTTCTAGTTTAAATTATAAAATTATTATAATTTATATATTCAGTAAAATCTGGTTTTTATTGACACATTCACTATCTGTTTTTTATCGTGTTAAATTATCTTTAATTGTAGGTAGCATAACTAGGGAAAAACCGTAAATAGTTTTGTCGTATACTGAATCTGCAAAAAATTTAACTTCACTCAAATAATAAAAATTTTATTTTATTTTTAACGACAGAGAAATTCGTTTGACCAAAAGTTGACTTATGTATTGTAAACACATGATGACTATAACTAATAGCTCTCTGCTTCTTTGGCAATTTCTTAAGAATGCTAAACATTTAAAAAGTCAAATCATTCATAAAGGGAATGCACCAATTTATGTGGAAAAATAATGGTATTTTTACCATCCATATTGTAACTATTATATTTCGTATAATGTAGATATCGCCATTTGTCATTTCTCTTAGTTAACATGAAGCAAACGATAAAAACGCTACACTTAGTTTTGATAGTGATAGCTAACATAAAGGTCTTTTCAAATTTGCTAATTGTGTGTAACTTCAAAAGTAATGAGAATTGTTTCTGTAAATTTTAGAAACCCAAAACGAAAATATTTTTGAAACTGTATAATAATTGGTTTAAACAAATTGAATTTTATTAACAATTTGCAAAATTTTTAATACTGCTTTCGTATTCATGTGAATATGTAAATAATATGCTAAAAATATGCTTATGTGCTTAAAAAGTTCTGTAAATTGAGTGGTTTTTTAATGTATAATTTTATCAAAAAGTCTTATGAATATATTGTGAACCATGTCATTACAATCAAGTGCTTCCTTAAATACTTTGCCGTGCCTAAAACTTGGTTATTATAACAAAGATAAGTATCTATTGAAAAAATTAATTGTAATTAATACCAATAGTAATGTACTTTGAAAGATTATTTGTAAGAGATTTATCAACACAAGAATATCAATATTGAATCCTCTTAGTTGAACAATCAAAGAATGGTTAAAGAATAACAAAGGATGCTAAATATGCATTCTATTATATACATAGTCAATTCTTCTTTAATTAGATTACTACAAATAATGAAGCTTAAGAAAGGTATGTTTTATCTATTGTAAGCAACAACACTGTAACAACACAGTGTTGTTGCTTCGACAGTTTCAAATAATCAAAAACGAATTATTAGACACTCATTGGTCTGGATTAATCTACTCTTTTTATATTTCCTGCCGAAGATTTTAAACAGACTCGCTTTTTATCTCTAGATCTCATTTTTAACCGTACCCCGAGTGAACCAAATAAAGATGCAATCGTTTGCATCATTCCTATGTAAATAGTCTGTCAGCGGCAAATACACCAAACGAGATAATTGCTTTTAGCGGTCAGTCAGATAGAAAAGTAATTTCGAAATAATCAAACCTCGGCTTCGCATAGGATGTTTACGTAGGTATTTAAGTTCTTCAACGGGTTGAGGTGGGTATATAAACATAGGATATTGTAAATAGCAAAAAAGTAGTTCTATTTTATACTCTGAAGTGTAGTACGAATTCCGACAGCAAATGCTGATTCCTATTCATTTATAATTATGGCTTATGACAGTGTAAATGACGTTTTCACTTGTTCAGTTCAAGTTTTTGTCGAATATTGGACGTTTCTCTTGCAGAATAAGCGTGATGAGCTGCGAGCGGATTCTAATCCAATATTTAACGCAACGTGCATGTTAAACGGAACATACAATTTTTTCTCGCATGTTTTAGTTTATTTTTATAGAGGCAGGTCATTGTTATCCTTGAAATTTTATCGATTCTAACTGTATTAGTCATGATACTATTAATAACCATAAATTACAATGTACCGGTTTTTGGTAACCTGTTTCTGTCGTATGCGGACATTTGGTGAGTTAATTGATGCTATCAATAGATTTTGTCAATAGCGTAACTAATAAGTGAAGTAAATGATATGAGATTACATAAAGTGAAAATAACGTGAATTACGCATTTTTTCCCAAAACTAATTTTTAACTAATAAATAATAGTTTTATGAAATAAATTCACAGAGTAAACAAGGAACACGAAATATGAAAATAATATTAGTTTTTCTATAAAATTTTCTATGTAAAAATTAAAATAAAAAAATAAGTATGTAATACGCCGATCACGTGTGAATTGAATAAGAATTGATGCTAAATGCATTCATAATAAGTGGTCCAACGTACATGGTTTTTTATCAAACATATGTCTGTGTATAGATAAGTGTATTATGTTAAATAAAATATTTTCTGATACGTGTATGTATAAATACATTCTGATAAGTACATGTACGTGGGCAAGGTGAAAAGTTCTCGGCCTGACAATGAAAGACTGTGATTTAAATTTAAAAAATGATTTATTATTTATTATTTATATATTTTTCTACATAATCTCCTTTGAGTTCAATACACTTGGTCCAGCGTTTTTCTAACATCAGTATTCCTTCCCGGAAGTGAGAGTCTGGAAGGCTGTCAAAATATTCTTCTATGGTCCTTTCAACTTCTTCTAGAAACAAATTTTTTCAAATTTGGGAGTAGATGGAAGTCTGAGGGTGCCAAATCAGCAGAATAGGGAGGATGGCCGAGCAAATCGTACCCCAAATCCCGCAATTTTCCCATCGCCAACGCACCCTTGTGTGCGGGTGCGTTGTCCTGATGAAAAATGATTTTTTTTTCTTCAAACCAGGCCTCTTCTCGTGAATTTTGGCATTCAGCTGGTTAAGAAGGTTAGAGTAATATGCGCCTGTAATTGTCCTGCCTTTTTCAAGGTAATCAATTAACATGATGCCTTTTGCATCTCAAAACACGCTGGCCATGACTTTTCCGGCAGATGCGATCGACTTCGCTTTCTTTGGCGCTGAACCACTGGCTTCCACCCACTGCTTCGACTGCTGTTTCGTTTCTGGAGTGTAGTGGTGGACCCATGTCTCATCCATGGTGACAAATCCCTGCACAAAATCGGTCGGCTTCTTGTTAAACCGGTCCAAAGAATGCTCCGAAAATCGTTTGCGCATTTGCTTTTGATCGACATTCAGCAAATGCGGTACCCATTTTGCGCAGAGCTTTATCATCTCTAATTCTTTGTGCAAAATGTTTCGCACCCCTTCTTCCGATATCCGCGCAGCCTCAGCTATCTCACTCACTTTCACTCGCCTATCGTCCAACACAATATCATGTACTTTTTCGATGATTTCTGGTGTGGCTGCGGTTTTTGGCCGTCCTTCACGTGGGTCATCTTCGAGGGAGTCCCCGTACACTTTTGTCAACTTCGGATGAATTTCCATAGGTGTTAAACCATCCAAAACAAAGAATTTTATAATAGCACGATATTTAAGTTTATGCATTTAAAAAAATAACACGCACGACGTCTACTACAAAAATTCTTGCAAACAAACTACTTGAGAGAACCATATGAACTAAAGACATATGCAGACATAGGAAACATAAATTTCTGTTAATTGTAACGCCATCTCTGTGTCAAGCCGAGAACTTTTCACCTTGCCCACGTATTACAGATTAGTGTTTGTTACATAAACAATATTAATTTAGTTTCGTATTATGCAGATATATATATATATATATATATATATATATATATATATATATATATATATACAGCAAGGAATATATTTAAAAAAAACAATGGGCTATGACTTGATAATTCCTTAATACACTAAAATTAATTAAATTTATATGAATAGTGAGCAAAAGTTAAGCAACTGCAATAATAGTACCTTTTTATATAATTAACAAATGTATTGAATTATTATATATATTATATTATTCAAGGATATCATCGTATATATTTCAAACATAAAACATAAAAAAAAGAAAACATAAAATTATTATTCTGAATAAATGAAAACTTATATTGCAAAAATCAAGCAACCTGATACGCTGCACTTCTGCCTTTCTGTATATTTTATATTTAGGTGCTAATTTATTCCTTAGTATACAATTAAGTTAAAAACATCTGATGAATTTGTAAATCCTTTTAACAATTCTATAGCTAAAAAGTGTATCAATAGATTTAAAATGCAAAATAATATGGAAATGATATTTCAAAAGCTAGCCAAACACACTAGTATGACGTAAAAATTTTGATGTAGAACAATTTGTAAAATCGAAAATGATACAGAAATATCAAGCACGCATCAAAGAAGTCGTTTATTAGAAAAGAGACTCTAGAACAGAAGACTAGCGCAAAAACTATTGTTGCGGAAGCAGCAACTCGGTTTGCAAAGGAGCACGCGTCTTTACAGTAAAGGAAAACCGTTTTATTTAGCGCCAAATCCAAATTTTACGTTTATTTTTGTCTTAATCGTGAATTAGAATACACATGTTTGCTTTGCTACATTTTCAGTTTTTTTTTTCATCTGAAATTGAAACGGCCTATAACCTGTGTCATTGTTCCACTTTTTATAAGTAATTATGGTTATTGAAACACCACCTATTAATTAATGAAGTTCTTGTAGAAAGTTAATATAAAATATAATATAAATTTCGAAGTCCACCCATATTCTATTGTTATTTTTTAAAAAGTATTACATTGTTAGTTTGACCAATAATTTATTATTGAAAAGCATTTTTGAAGTCAATCTTAACTTGCGAATGTAACTATAATGTAATGTAATATACAAATTGGGTTTCTTTCATGGGCATGAAAACTTTTTTACTTCTTTATCTTATTATTATTGGCGCATATTGTAAACCTAGACCAATATAATAAAATGTAATACTGAGTGTTATTAGAATCTAGTTTTAAAATTTAAGAAAGTTTTATTAAAATTTATTTTTCAGTTTGCGACTGTTGAAATAGATACATACGTACTGGGAATTGGTGTTATAATTAAATAACGCAGAACTTATACGCATTGTTATTGATGCATCTAGTGCAACATTGTTCAGTCTGATTCAGGTATTCGACTGATGTAGACGCGTTTTAGTAGCACTGTTTTTGTAACCATGGAACACGCGGGAAAATCTCAAATAATTTTCGTTTTGTGGAAAGAAGATGTGAAAACGTCAGAAATTATTAGTCGTCTGCAAGGAGTACTTGGTGAATCTGCAGAATCCAAAAGTACTGTTTATCGGTGGATCCATCATTTTAAAGCCGGTAGAACATCACTAGTAGATGATCCACGCAGTGGGCGGCCAAGCACGTCGGTAAATAAAAGAAACATTACTGCCGTCGAAAACCTACTGAAAGACGACAGGCGAATGACTATTCGTCAAATTAGTGTACACCTAGGGATAGGTATACGACAAATTCATTACATCTTGCATGATTGTTTGGGCGTTAGCAAGGTTTCGGCGCGCTGAGTGCCGAGGCTGTTAGGACCACTGCGACAGGCACTAGTCAAAAACGGCCTGGAAAGTTGCATAAACGTCCGTTATTGCAACACGATAATGCAAGACCACACACCGCAAGAAAAACGAAGGACGTTTTGAACGATTTACGATGGGAATTGCTGCCGCACCCACCTTATTCCCCGGATCTTGCACCCAGTGATTATCATCTGTTCCCAGATTTGAAAAAACCTTTACGGGGTGTTCGATTTGAAAGTTTAACTCACGTAAAAGGTGCCATAAATAGGTGGATCGACAAGACACCGAAAAACTTCTTTGAGAACGGCTTAAAAAAATTAGTTTATCGTTTAATAAGCTGAAAAATAATTGAAAGAATTAGAAAAATATTTTAGAAATGTTTTACTTAAATGTATTTCCAACTGATTTTTAAACTATCTGTATACAAAGCTATTGTGACAAAAAATACAGAATTATACATGTCAGATAGTCTATCTATAATAATTGTTAATTTAAGACAGTTTTTTAAATAGAGATGTCAAAATACGTGTGTACAAGTTGATAAATTATTTTATAACTTGAATTCACTTTATCAATCTACTAGCGATAATAATCTGCATGTTCAGACTGTTTACATAAAAATGTAGCTGTTAAATAATTATTCCTTCGGACCATATTCAAATACTCAATTATTGTAAAAATATGGTATATATACACCACAGAAAGAGAAGGCCTTTCTTTAAAATCAAACGTAGTACGTAAAACATTTGAAAAATTATCTTTTCTGTCTTATTGTTATATATATATATATATATATATATATATATATAACATAAATAATGTAATAAGAAATTCCATTTTCTGACTTGTAATTACAAAAAACGTTGTGTACATTTATGCAATGTCATTGAATGAAACAGTTCTTAGTCTGTACTGTGTTTAATTTTTCGATATTTCGAAAATTAAAAGTAATTTTAAGTTTCACATATTGCTTTCATTTATAACAAAAAAATTATTACGGTATTCAATGATGTGATTAATTACTAATCCCAAAATATTGAGCACAATTGCAATCCCTCCCGCGATATACCTTGCTTCTGTCGGTGTCGGGAGTCCTTGCAAAAGAGGACAAGATAAATTCGTAGGGGTGGAGTTATTACTGCGAACTGGCCAAATTGAAGTCGTTCATCGTGGATTGTCGCCTCGGACAGTAGAATAGTGGCACTTCATCAACGTCGACCGCGATTGTTCTGTTAACCGGAAGTTCCTGGACAATGTACCCGAGAAAGAAGGAAGGAAACACTTACATCTTAATCACTGTACATTGTCACAGTTGATAACTCGCTATCGCAGCATATTGTGCATTCTTTTTTTTATTAATCTTCCTTGTTGCTGTTCTCGTTTATCATGGTTCTTGTTGGCCACAAAAAATAGCAGTTTCTTATTTAAAATCGTGACATAAGTATGTGTTAATACATAATTCTCAACTATGATACAACTCAATTAACTATTGCTTTTGAATTTTATACGAATCATATTTGATATTATATATAATCTACGTATCATATGATATATATCATAAATAGAAAACAGCAAACTGAATAAAATTTAAGTATATTTTCGCGAATTAATTTTTTTTAAAATTTGAATTACAAATTTTTTTTCATGAATAATGAATTAACGCATAAAGCGCTTTCAAATTGCCGTTCTTTTTTCCTAAACTTTATATTTCAGTATTATTGCTGATAAGAATAGATGTTTTGATCCTGTTCGTCCACCTAATATTTCTTATAAATTGCTGTTAATATATGGTTTTGAATAAACTATTCGTTTCTGCTATCACATCGTTTATTTTATTTTTCTATTAGTCCATGTATAACATATGAGTACTAGGTATACGAATTGCGTGATTAGCATGCAATTATCGAGAAAAAAATAAAAAATTTTCTTGCGGTCAGACGACCTTAATAACATATTTATTAAAATTTGAACCGCTTAAAAAATCGATCACTTCCGACCACTTGTCACATGTACGAAATTATCTATGAATGTTACATATGTACATATCATCTAGCGGTAAGATCGAAACGTCTTTCTTTCTTTAAGAAACTTTCAAGTATCACACTTTTGCTATCTACTTTTTTCTTGCGACTAAATTTCAGTGGTCTTTACTTACTGCAATACTTATCTCGTGAACTTTTGAGTATTACACTTTTGTATCTACAAACTATATAATCTCTATTATCTATTTGAAATATTTACTGATAATGTCAGTACATTAAGCATTTTTAAAGTTTTGTTTACCAAAATGCTGTTTGCTTCTTTAGTTTTTACATGTTCATTTCATCAATGTAGATATTAAAATAAATCTACGAAAGTATATGTAAATGCCTAAATTCTGCTTACAAATTCCAAAAATAAGTATATCGAAAATTATTGTCAACAAATTGATAACGCAGGGTTTTACATTAATTTTATCTAATCTATTTAATAAGCTGAAAAATAATAACAAGGCCTGAGTAAGCGCAGGAAATAAGCTATTTATAGACTTGTGATGCGTCCAAATAAATTAACTTAAAGATCATAATGGCACAACTCACCACAGCTTTATTAATTTCTATTTTAATCGAAAATTTAAATTATTAAATTTGGACGTATAACTTTTTTGATTGAAAGTGACATCCACTATAGCAGAAAGTATCCAAAAATTTTAAAATAGGTAAATTTGAAAGTACTTTGGATTTTAAGTAACTATGTATGCTTTGGAGACTGTGGCTAAGTGACCGATCAAAAAGGTAGAAAAGAATCCTTACCACATTAGTAATTATATCATGGATATATGTATATATGTATAATTTCGATAGTTAAGCTATCATCTTAAGTAAAAAGGTGTTGAAATATGTGTTCATTGTAACGCTACACGAAGAAAACACGGAATACTCTACTCGATGTCCACATAAACACGCTAGTACGACCGTCAAAAATAGGAACAAAAAAGAAATAGAAATGTATTTATATGTGCATTTATGCTTTTAAAATTCCCAAAATACACGCTATCAAGTGAACTAAAAGATATCTTTAACAAAACGGTTAATACAATAGGAAGAAGCGTGTTGTAAAGGATTTCTCTGATAATGCTCTTGGTTAGCGAAAATAAGAATGTTTATATTTGTCTTCTCCACAGTTCTGGAATAAAATATTTTTCATGAACAAAAGTAAATATATTTTTGAATTGGTATTTAGCTTGGAGGAAAATCAAGAAGGCGTTAAAACAAAATCAAGAGTGACTGTCGAACATAAAGACAGTTCAATGGTGGTATGGTTTTGTACGTCGGCGAGTAGGTGGATTTTTGACTGTAGTCGTTAAAATTATGAACTATGAACTTATAATTAAAGAAAAATATAAAACAGGGTACAGAAAAATTATATATTAACGGTAACTTTATAATTCTGTCAGAATTATTGCTCCATAATATTGGGTCTGGGAAAAAGTTCGTGGCGTTTTTCCCGATAGATGGCATTGGTTGCCGATACCTAACGAACAACAAGTCACAGCGACACCACCGAGGGCTCGTTTTTTAGATGACCTTCCGAACGTTAGTTTGAGCGTAGAAACATTGTAATCGGTGCAGTGGTTGGAAAGTTATTCGCACTTGAAAATGGAGAAGAATAATGAGAAATTTCGCTATATTCTGCAATATTATTATGATAAGGGGAAGAACGCTGCGCAGGCTTGTGATAAAATTTGTGCTGTGTACGGTGAAGGTACTTTATCGAAATCTGTTGCGCGGAAATGGTTCGCTCGCTTTCGTTCTGGAAATTTCAATGTGAAAGATGAGTCACGCTGCGGTCGTCCAATCACTGAAAAATCTGATGAAATTCTTGAAAAAGTCCAACAAGATAAGCATATCAGCAGTGTCGATATTGGCATGGAGCTAGGCATTGACCACAAAACTGTTTTGAACCATTTACACAAAGCTGGTTACAAAAAAAAGCTTGACGTATGGGTTCCTCATGAGTTGAGCGTGAAAAACATGACTGACCGAATTAACATCTGCGATGCGCTGCTGAAACGGAATGAAGTCGAGCCGTTTCTGAAACGTTTAATAACTGGAGATGAAAAATGGATTACGTACGATAATCGGAAGCGTAAAAGATCGTGGATAAAGGATGGTGAGCCGTCACAAGCGTTCGCTAAGCCAACATTGACGCCAAAAAAAGTGATTCTGTGTGTATGGTGGGACTGGAGGGGAATCGTCCACTACGAGCTACTTCCAACTGGTCAGACGATTGATTCTCAACTCTACTGTGCACAACTAGAGAGATTACGCCAGGCGATTGAAAGAAAACGGCCCGAATTGATTAATAGGAAAGGTGTTGTCTTCCATCATGACAACGCCCGACCACACACTTCTTTGATGACCCGTCAAAAATTGAGAGAGTTTGGTTGGGAAGTTTTGATGCACCCACCTTACAGTCCGGATATAGCACCCTCTGACTATCATCTGTTTCGATCTCTGCAGAACTCTCTCAATGGAATTAAGTTGGTTTCAAAAGAAGCCTGTGAAAACTACTTGATTCAGTTTTTCGACCAGAAACCACAGCAGTTTTTCACCGATGGGATCATGGATCTACCAAAAAAATGGCGAAACATTGTCGATAATAATGGAGCATATTCGGTTTAAATGAATTCGTCCACGCGCCATGCGGGGACCAGTTGAATTTTACTGAAAAAACGCCACGAACTTTTTCCCAGACCCAATATTTCTAAAGACCTTAAAACTTTATTTCAATCGTCTCACATTAATCCCATAGAAAATCTGTTGCAAAATCTCGAAGCACTTTTCAGAAAATACAAAATTCATAATAAGAGAAACTTGTGTAAAGTATTACAAGAAAACTTGTCAAATATCTTTTAAGCTGCTTGAAAACTGTTATTGAAGCAAAAGATTTTCCCACAAAATACTAATCAGTGCTATATTGTTACTTACCTGATTTGTAAAATATTTCCAAAGTGAATTTGATATTTTATTTAATACACTTGTTGATAGCATTTGTAGAAATTACCTTTGATGTATTGTATTTTGATTAATTTGTTACAAATGAATTTAGAGTATACATAAATACTTAAAAATCAGATATGTAAGTAAAGTTTTATTTAACTTTATTTTCTATTTTGAAAATGTATGAATAATTTCATCACAAGCTACATTCGAACTAAACGTGATTATTTTTTTCTATGTTCGTTAATAAATAAATAAAAATAAGTAAGTCAATTGAAATGCAAAGCGCAAGGTGACATGTGTGACATGTGTATTTGCTACGTAAATCAATTACTTGTCTAATTCAAGTAAAAATCTGGTTTTTATAGCATACCTGTTTTATGTATGCAGTTGAAATATTTTTTATCAGTTTCTTAATTTGTCGTGGCATTTTTCGCATACGAGAGCTGGTCAGAAAGTTTCGAGAAAAAACATGTTATACGCAAATAAACGGCTTAACTGTTTTTCGAAATATTCACATTTTATGCATTTTTTCATACATTCAAATGAATCGCTGAAACATTTAATAAAATGTGTGACTTGAATGCATTAATGGTTTCTACGGAGCAGGAGAAACGGTACCTATGCATTCTATTTTAGATTGTGAGAAACATATAAAAGTAGCTTGGGGCTGAATTACTCATTAATTTGATACTTTTTGTTCGCAAATAATCAAGTGTCGTGTGAGCAAAATGAGATGCAACATTCATCATATAGTTATTATGATAATGACGAATGATTACAGGCCTATGATTGTTTTTTCGCAGTCAAAGATTTTAAGTAAACAAATTGTTCTAGAACAATTGTACCAACATGATCAGACTTGATTATAAAACATACAATCGTTTTTTTGAAAAATGCTTTACGATCGAACAACTTTTGTTGGAAAAAGTTCATTTTAGAATATCCAAACTATCGATCGTTGCTTTGTTTCCGGTTCGTAAGAATATATCCATAATTAATCACCCGTGATACTGGTATCGACGTAGAATATCCATAATTCAAATTTTTACAGCATTGTTTTACTCCATTTAGCATAAACTTCGTTTCGAATTGTGGATAGATACGAGGGAGCGTTTTTATATTCGCGGAATGAGCGGGTTGTAGAGGGGTGAGTAGGCGCATTGGGGGCGTGGCCTGTGCAGCGACTCATGATTAGTATAAATACGAAGTTTCATTGTTATTAGACAGTTAGTCTTTGAGCTATCGTCAACCAAGTAACATAATCAGGAGTGAAAAGTGAAATATGGAAAAAATCGAATATCGTGCCGTTATAAAGTTCCTTACCAGGCAAGGAAAATCAGTCGCGACCATAATGAATGAGATGTCATTGGTTTACGGCGACTCTTGTCCAGGAAAAACCATGGTGTACAAGTGGCATAGTTTATTTAAACAAGGAAGGGAATCCCTTGAAGACGACCCGAGGCCGGGCAGGAGCATTGAGGTGACCACGCCAGCACTTATCCAAAAAGTTGAACAAATTGTACTCGAAGATGCCCGACTAAAGAAGAAACAACTCGCAGAAATGGTTGGAGTATCCGGTACAATAATTTTTAAAATCCTACACGATCATCTCGGCATGTCTAAGGTCAGCGCAAGATGGGTGCCGAGAATGCTCACGCCGCCGCAAAAACAACAGCGCATAGAGTGTTCGCGTGCATTTTTGGACCTCTATAATGAAGACAAGGATGTGTATTGAGTGGAATTGTTACTGGAGACGAAACTTGGGTTCATCATTATGAACCTGAGTCCAAACAAGACTCCATGCAGTGGCATAAAAAGGGCACATCACCTCCCAAGAAATTTAGGGTGTCACAATCAGCTGGGAAACTCATGGCAACGGTATTTTGGGACTCGGAAGGAATATTGTTGATTGATTATAAAGATAAAGGTGTTTCTATAACCGGAGAATATTACGCTTCAATATTAGAGCGACTAAAAGAAGCCATTAAAGAGAAAAGACGGGGAAAATTGCACGACAACGCGCCCGTCCACAAGAGCCGCGTTGCGTTAGCTGCCCTGCATAAGGTGGGCTTCGAAATTGTGAATCACCCACCCTACAGCCCAGACCTGGCCCCGAGTGATTATTACCTGTTTCCGAAAATGAAAAAAGAGCTGCGGGGTAAAAAATTTACTGCCGATGACGAAGTCAAGGAGGCAGTTTCGGCGTATTTTGCAGATAAAGAGAAATCATTTTTTTATGAGGGTATAAATAAATTAATTTAAAGATGTGAAAAATGTATCCGTCTTGCAGGTGAATATATTGAAAAAGAAAAATAATTTGGTTTTTTTATTTCCACCCCTTGTCCCCCATTCCGCGAATATAAAAACGCTCCCTCGTATATGCGCCATCCAAGGAGAACAAAGTTTCCTTGCGTCTAACGGCGTATGCAAAATAGAATGCGAAAAATGATATAGTAGTGGTAATCATCTTCACTCATTCGACGTACAAGATAAATATTTTCTGTAACAAGAAATGGTGCAGGACAACCTTGCGTTGATTCACCCT
This sequence comes from Dermolepida albohirtum, assembly GCA_031893035.1. NCBI lineage: Eukaryota > Metazoa > Arthropoda > Insecta > Coleoptera > Scarabaeidae > Dermolepida > Dermolepida albohirtum. The sequence continues at coordinate 151,951 of JAVIWB010001462.1, read as the reverse complement.
AAACTATAACCAAACTTTAGTCCTTGAAACAAGTAATGATTGTGATTCATCACCAAATGCAGAAATTAACACTTTGTTGTGTTAAATCATAGTAAATCATAGCGAATATTTTCACATGTTAACTTCATTTTCACTGCGATTCACAAACTTTGTTACACTGTATACACAGAGAATTATATTTTGACAATCGGAAAAAAACATCACATTCTTGATATGTTGCACTATACTAGTGCATATGCGTCGCTTATCAAGCCAATCTACGTTACAAGATTCTCGTATCTTGTTGATTTTGCCTGGTTTAAAACTTTCTACAATTAATATTACAATTGTTAATAAAGATCGAGTCTCAAATTACCTGAAAAAGTATAACATTGAAAAAAGAACTGTTTTTATTATTAAATACTTGTAAAAAAGTCTTACTCTACATTCTGTAAGGTTTCAAATTATTATCATTATTCACTATGGTATGACATTATTGTATTAAACATATTAAAAATCAATTTTTGCGCATAATCGACAGATAATAATATTTTTCTGATTTCCATAGGCTTTTAAAGTAGAACTGAATTTTCCGCGTAGGTTGTACTTCATTAAGACCCATGGGTCTGTAGAGTTCGCATTTATGGACTAAAAGCACCCGTCCAAAACCAAACATTGTAAATGTGTACAGATCGAATTGGAAAATCAAATGAATATATTATACATATTTGGAAGTTTGTTTAATTTAACTACGGGAAAAATAAATGCGTTTACTAAATTTATATAATTCTATAATCATTATTTGTAGTAACAGAAAAAAATATATTAAAAAATATGCCTCGTTTTCTTTATTATAGCTATAATAATTATTGCCATTATTTTATGAGTAACTCAAGCCAAATTTAGTACAACCAATTCTTAAAAGAAAACGATTTTTAAAATTAAAGTATTTCTAACGTAACAAATTGATTTCTCTGTTGCTTACATGTTATTAAAAAGATATTATATTGCAAATATTTTTTAATATGTAATGTATACATATAATTATTTTTGGGAATGTATAACATAAATCTTCATTAGAACCGTATTCTAGAAAATTGGTTAATTTTGTAAAACTTAACTAAATGAAAACTGTATATATTCTACATAGTTATCGTTAAACCAAAATAATTTAAAAGAATAGAATAAATTATGGAAATATGTGTAATGAAAAAGTAATTAATAAAGACAAACAACGTAGAGATCTATTTATCAAAAGATAATATAATAAAACAGACTACATTTTTAAAATAAGTATCTAAAAATAATGAAACAGAAATTAAGGAAAAATAAGAAGTAAGAAATAAAATAAATTTTAAGAATGTATTAATTAAAACGAATTCTAAAATAAAATAAATTAACAAAAATATCTAATAATGAATCACTAAAACGCTGCAACAATAAAAGTATCTGCCCATAATAACTAAAACATATTTTGAGATAATTTAAAAACAAAATAAACTATAACAATAATTAACTGAAATATTGTAATAAACAATTAATTTTCAGAGCAGTTTGAAAAATTAAATACATTAAATACATATTCATACTTACTTAAAGGGTCTCTTAATAGTAGTTAATATTAACAATCATACAGTGTTCATTTTTAATGCTAATGTGACAGTTTTGAAGAGTATTGATGTAATATCCTACCAATAACAAATTTATAATAAATATATAAAGCGAGTTTACTGTGTCGTATATTAAAGTAATTTGTGAATGATTCTGATTTCACAGTTGCAATCCCAATGATTTATTTGTAGACATTGGAATACTTGTACTACAAGGCTTTCAGATTTTCTTCAACAGTTATTGTTAAATTCTCCACCATCGTAACACTCCAAAATGACTATTTATAAATGATGTGAAAGAATATATAAGAATATAATCTGTAGTATCTATTTCAAGTTCGGTACATATAACGGTGTGTATACGATTTGGTAAATGATATTGTGTACTGTTTTCTATTAAATCGTTAATTCAGTCCTTGATAAATTTCCAGTGTTCAAAAATGAGGAAACTTCAGAACTGAAGACAGCCGAAATTCGTAAGGCAAATGCCTGTCCCGGTTCTAAAAGCAAAATTTCATCTGTGGAATGTTAACAGAATTTTATTGTATTTACAATAGGGCGCTTTCCTATATTCTGAAATTAAATTGAATACATAGCTTGACTGGCAATGTGATAATTTTATAACAACGAAAACGAAAAAAAATAACCGATAGGTGTCTTTACTTCGTAAATGTTTTCAATTTTTACCTAAATTTATCAATGCTTTTCTGAAGAACAGAATATATACAAGATTTTTGAGTTAAGGTCACATAGTTTTGCAGAAAAGTAAGTGGAAAATTTGCATCCATTATTTACTAGATAATAATTAATGTATTCAAAATAATTAATATATCACGAATGTAATTATTACAAAATGTTATACCTTATCTAGAGCTTAAACTTATAGATAAATTTCTCTGTTAGTAATTAGTAAGCCTAGCAAAAGATGCCAGCACCTATAAAAAATGTTAGTTGTTTTTCAACTTTGCATTCATTCTGATTGAGTATGAAAAAATTATGTGTAAGATGCATTTATAGACTGTGGACAACAAATGCGAAGAAGAACAGATTTCAGTCCTCAATTTAGCGAAATGATCAAAAAGACTTACGGCGCTGAAAAATAGCAGTTAATGAAACCTAGATACATAATTATGCACACGAAATAAAGCAATATTCAAAACAATGGACTGAGTTTGGTACAAATTCTCCGAAGAAGGCAAACGCAGTAAAAACGTGGCCGGACAGATTATAGCCACTATCTTTTGGTAATGCAGTGGGATTCTTCCTATCGATTTTATTTACAGGCGAATGCTGTAGATCAACTGCATAATGCAAAAAACTGCACTTAAAAAAGAAATAAATCACGTATTCACACTTCGACTGTTTCAATGGCAAACATTTATGAACTACATTTCTAACTGCTGGCGTGTCGAGTTTATTTGTCAAATTTTGATCCCTCACACTTCTTCCTCTTTTCCTAATCTGCAAAGTTGACTAGTCTGCAAGAAATTACTGTGACCGATGCATATTTCAAACAGTTTGAAAAAAATACTATTATGTAGGAATGAAAATACTTAAATATTGGTGAACTGAATGTAATGACTTACAAAGATAATGCGTTGAAAAATAAAATAATTTTTTGCTAAAAAGTGTCTGTTTTCTTGTCTTGGCTTACCAGTTACTGGTCCGGCCTCATAGCACCATTTTAATTCCAACGTAAATACGTGTACGTTACAAAAACACAAAACTAAGTTTTGGAATTCTATGTTTCGCATATACGTGTATTATCTTTGCATGTACATCTTAAATACAATACCACATTTCATTTTTTAATTAATAAAAATATTTTGAATTTTTACAGTTCCTTGGTCTAATGTACAAAATAAACTTAACATGACTAGTTTAAAAAAATTTTTTTTCTAAATTGTGGTATGTCGCAAAACGAATACATAAAGTATACAAACTTATTTTCTAACAGATCTGACAGGAAGATTTATATCGGATTTCCGCTGTCCGAATTCACCAGATTTATAAAAGGACTTATATTTGAGGGAAAGGAGAATGCAAACATAATCTGACTTCCGTACGACTTAATGTAATGCGTAGGAAACACGTTTTGTCTGGCATTCCTGCGATAGGTGGATGGTTGGCACATTTGCTGTAATTTAATCTCATCTTAGTTCCTTTTACAAAAGAAGCAAATAAATCTACACGAAAAATAACCGTACAGATTATTCTTTATATTTCCGATTCCCACAATTTTTTTATATAAGTATATTAAATGCACTTGATGTTAAATGAATTTTTATTTGTGTTTTGTACTTATTCTCAGTAATTTATGTGGACTATAAATTAATAATTACAAGTACATATGTAAGTATTAAATATCAGCATTTCTTGATAATCAATATTTTTATATTAAAAACACACGAATCCTGAAATCTCATATTATTGACACTGTTACTATTGCCAAAGTTTTGTTCTTTAATAGCTCATTAATATTTCTATTAGTGCTGCCATATTCAACGAAGAGTATCATTAGTGTTATGGGCACTATTCTAACTTTAGAACATGTTGTAACTTGCTTAACTAACCCAGGGGAAAATGACGATGTGGTCAACTACGCGACACCTGATATTCGTTAGTCATATTATACATACGCGGATACAATTTAAAATAAGTGCCATTTATTATGAACAGTATAGAAAATGTCAATATATTAAAGATGAAAAAACACTGACAATTTATTAAATAGGGGTTTAACATGAACAACTAGAAAAAAACAAGATAAAATGATGTGATTTTTTGTTACTTACATATTATTCAAAAGCAAGTACTAACCTGCATACCAGTCTACTTTAACTTAACGACGTGAAGATACAAAACCGATAAGCCAGCCAAAAAAAATTGCTGGAGTGAGTTCTAACGAATACTGGTAAAGATTGGTCGAATGTAACCTTTAAGGACAAACCATCATTCTGGACATGGAACCCGCTAAAGAAAACTTGGTAAATTGTAGGTGACAGAGTAGCGCAAAGGATGATAAAACTCTAAAGGTTCATGTTTGAGGGTGATTTTGAAAACGTGGATTGAGATCTTTATGCATCTTTACTGAGAAATAAAACTAACAAAAATGAAGAGGGTTGATGAAAAATGTTCATCAAGATCTGCTAAGCAATAGTTTGGTATAAGTAATGATTCTAGGGAACCCCAAAACGACAACGACTCAGAACATCAATTGTTTAAGTTGAAAAGTTGAACATGATGTCACAAGAATAAGTTGACTGACGTCTTCACCAGATACTTACTTGATACAAATTGTGTAGACACTGATGAAGGTATTACTACTTAGAGAACATATTTATGCGTTAAAATTTTTGTTTCAAAAAATTGGGAATGTGAATATGAACAATATTTATCAACTGATTACGCTACAAGATGAATAACAACAGCTGATCAAATGTTAGGCACACGCGTCTTAGTTTTAATACACTAGTTGTAGAATACACAGTGTTATTTTTTGATTGTGCCATTTTTGAATATTGCTATATTGCCTTTGTTAATCACTCTATATTTCTTTAATTTTTCAAGTATTGATATCTGTATTATACAAGTTAATTTTAAAATTTTTAATTACTATTATTTTATTTTTACATGGTTAGTTCACGAATACTTTTTATTGTTTGATTCGCACTGGTGATAAGCTCCTGTGCCCTACATGCATTTTCTTTTATTTTTACTTTACCTTATATTTTCCATCATTATTGCTATTTTTAAACGTCCGTTTATATTTTTTGTTTCTAAACTTCCATTTACTAGGAATCTTATCAAATGTTTTTGGTTTCTCTTGATATTTTTATGATTTCGTATGATCCGATCATTTCGAAACATTCTTTGAGATTAATTAATTTTGGACTCTTCTACGCATCTTAATCTTTGTTTAAGAATTCATAAACACTGCAGTATTCAATAAAGTTGTAGTCCGATAATTGTTTTTTATGCTTTTAAATTATTTATTTTAATTTAAATACATAAAATTATTATTATTAAGACATCCTTTGTGTTACGAATATTTAAAAAAAAAATGTCTTTGTTCAGTAATTGCTGTAACGTAAAATCAAGAAACCCAGTACTTGAGTGAACGTAGATGCCTTCCGTAGAATAGTCTTTTAATATTACCTTTAATATTATTTCTATTTTATCCAATTTCTAAATGCAATTGCAAGTCGAAACTTTAATCCTTTTTTCACACAAAATACGCATGTATTTATTATACTGCTTAATTATTTATCTGCCTGGTAATTATATTCAATATATGGCCCCCCTTAATTCATTCTAATTTTTAGCGCGTCTTTCTCTCGTTGATTCATTTAAAATATAACTAGTGTAGTCGAAAGAAAATAGTCCCTTCTTTGCTACTGGGCTTCCGGGCTGGAACCGCGTCACTGGTATAACTGCCGACGTTTCGTACCCACTCGTATGGGACATCTTCATACGAGTGGGTACGAAACGTCAGCAGTTATACCAGTGACGCAGTTCCAGCCCAGAAGCTCACAAGCAGATAGTATGGACCACGACCACGGAAGTTTACGTACTAGATTAGTCCCTTCTTCTTCTAATCTAGTTCATACATCTTTCAACGGTAAAACATGCGCCTCTTCTGTGAGTGAAGTGTTGCTGTAACCCGTACATGTAGTGTTCCACGTATTTATTTCGCAACCATAAAATATATCCTGATCGAGGATATTATATACAAACACAAGAACATCACGTATTGTTCAATACTTACCTTTATTATAATCCTCGTATATTTTTCTCCACAGCTTTTTATTACTCACTTTTTTTATTGCAGCGTTTGCGTTTACCAATATTTTTCCCTCGCTTACTAATAAATAGAATTTGAAGGGCAATTATGTTGATTTATTTCCGTTAATAACCTTTCTTTCAGCTTACCACACGTCCTGAACTTTTGAGGCTCATCACAAACTATTATTAATTAGAAATTAACTGCTTTAACTTTCCTTGTTATTTGCATTTATTGCAGCACTCGAACTAGCTCACAAATCTGTTTAATACCGTAGCGCTCGTAATAAATTTACCAACCACCACGTGCAAACATTATAATTGTGCCCCCATCCTTCTCTCATCAAAATTCACAACGAAGGAGAAAATATATATGTAGTAATCCAAATAAAGAATACAAATTACTACTTCGCTTTTAAACTCAGTAGTTTATTTAAAAAAGACAGATGACCAGAAAATATTAAATTTTTTAGACTTTGTTCGTGAAGTTTATATAAATTGCTTACTCAATTAGTACGACCGCACATAACTTAAATGCATGTACGTATATATCTTCATCACCAATCATGTTTCAAAGCGGAGGACGAAAATAAGTTTGCGAATGTAACGTGGACGGTGATAGCATAGAAAATGACCTATATCTGAATTATTCATTTCTTCCAATATAAGTTTAGAGTTTTGTTCTTGTAATAACATCTGAAATAAAATACTTTTTTGATGAGTTAGATGAGTTTCATCAGTAACTCGAAATGAACAAGAAATATAAACTAATTTTTTGTATCACATTTTTTATATCTTCAAAATGAAGTCACAGAAAATACTTTAAAAAAATGTATTATATTAAGGCATAATGTCAAATGTATTTGTCTTTACTTACTTTACCTACAAACTGCTTTTTACAAAAAGGAAGAATTACAAACCTTCTTTTCTTTATATAGCACATTGCCTTCATTTACACTATATGAATGTACAATGTACGAGCGTAATGGTGTCTCTGACCTTATTTGTAGTAGACATCATGTAACATATGATAAATCTATCTTTACACATAAGATAACATTATTAATTTTGTTTTGAATTTATGTCAATATTATATACTCCATACTTCCTTTCGAAATTAACAATGGAAAATTAAATATTCAATAAAACGTATTATGTTACAAATTACATGAAATCATATGAAAAATAACTGCATATTGTAATTCTTTTCACAATGTCCATAGTATTATTCTTTGGCCAACTATTACTATTACAGATAAAATTGATTTATGTATTACAAATTATTATTAACAATTTATAATAATTACACATACCTACTTCATCTAATGATTTCTTCACACTTCTAAAAATTAAAAATCAACTTCATGGTCAACGATTTTCATCACCAAAAGATGCAATAGAAGCATTTAAAAATGAAATCTTGATGTACCGTCTTCCGATTGGAAAAAACGTTTGGTTTATTCGCATGAAAAAATGTGCAGATTGTAAAAGATAATATTTTGAAAAGCAGTAAAGCAATATTTTAATTTTAAACATTTTTGTCTTCTATCCCAAAATTTTTACATCAGTCCTCGTAATCTTTCCTTCTCTTTCATTGTAGCTTAATTGCCTGCTTCTTGTCGCTGTTATTTTGCTACTTTTATTTTACATATATCTTCGATTTTGTTAAACGCTTCGTCCACTTTACGGAATCATGTGGTTCTGTTTCTTTTAAAACTATTTTATTTAGATTCATGTTTCACTATTTCTTCTCAGTTTTCAACAGTTTCTTTTCACTTCTTCATGTCAATATTCTCCAAGCCCTTCTCAACTGTCTTCTTCTTTCGTCTTGGCCTGCTCCACGTCCTAGTGATTACCCATTTCCCAACTTATTACCATGTTTGACATACGAATATAGGACATTCGAGTAATATGTCTTAATCATAACTCCTTCAATTCGTGACTCTTTCTTCGTCTCCTTCCTACATTTATTTTTATTTGACCAAAAATTATCCTTTCTAGCCACTTCTTCCAATTTGTTCTGAGTTTTATTTCTGAATTTCACGCTTTTGATATCCATTTAGTATTATTGGCCTCATTATCGTTGTATACAATCTAATTTTTGAATTTCTTAAGATAAATTTTGCATTTAATATCTTGTAAATTTCTCATCTATGTTTTCTGTCGCACTGTATAATACTCGAATTGTTGGACCCTTTCAAATTCATATTCTTTGTTCTTAATAATCTTGAACATAACACTTGTTTGTATTTCGTTTTTTGTACATTATCTGTTAGTCTACATACTTTTGACTTTACTTCCTTCATTCTAAATAGTATATTAAAACACAAATTCCATATGATGAAAAGGAGCCACCTGCAGCGACTTCTAAAAAACAAGTGCGAAAATCTCTTATTGCATTTTTTATCTTAATAAATTTGATTAACTAAAAAAGTTCAGTTTCATTTTTAGAAATAGATGGTCTTATTGACACTTGATAAATTTTTCCATTAACATTATATACATTTTCTTTAAAAATATAAAAATGATTTGTGCACTTCACCTAAGTTACAATAATATTTAGCATTTCTGTTTAATGTGGCTAAATGTTTCAAATTATAGATAATAAAATATATACATCTTATATACATTAATCTAACATTAAAAAATCGAAATGAAGTTCCTTTAATTTATTAGTTTTATTATATCTGTCATATTCTTCTCTAATTTTTATCTCTATCTATTTTATATCATATTTTAATATTGTTATTGGTTTCCTTCTATTGGTTTCGCAATATTCCCCTATACAATGCGAAACATTTTAATTTTTGGAAATTTCACATTGGTAATATAATCTTCTAATATTTCTGTTTTAATATTTACGCCGTTTATAACATTTTTCGACTTGGAACCAATAAGTTGTTAATAACTACTTTTGCTAGGTACATTGTGAAATATTCTATTTACTCTTTCTTCTATCTCCATATTTTTCCAGAATTATAATACATATTGGATTTTTCAATAAGGACATAGCAATTTTCTATTTAAATAAAACACAGAATAATTGAGATATTGGACTGAAATTTATTATGTATACATTATACGGTGCAGTGCAGATGTTACATTTAACTATGGACTTCGATCTCGTTCATATGACCACTGCGAGCACATTTGCAGCGATCGATTATCTGGAGCCAATTTTCCACAACTCTTTCACACATATAGGCAAGAACGTTGGCAATTTCGCGTTCGATATTGTCCCTGAGTTCCTCTAACGTTGTTGGCTTGTTGGCATAAACCAATGACTTAACATAACCCCATAAAAAGAAATCCAACTGCGTTAAATCGCATGAGCGAGATGGCCACTCGACAGGACTATTTCTCGAGATTACACGTTTATCGAACAGCCCCTTCAATAAATAAATTGTTTGACCAGCTGTGTGGTATATATCACCATCTTGTTGGAACTACATATCACTGATCCATCCAATTCTGTTCAAAAATAGTCTTCCAACATGGCCCGATAGCGAACTCCGTTGACCGTAACATGGCCATCGTTTTCATCGACGAAAAAATATGATCTAGTTACAAATCAGACATGAAATTCATACCACACGGTCACTTTTTGGGTTGTAATTGAATCTCTTAGAAAACATGTGGGTTTGTTGTTGTCGAATAACGCATATTTTGTTCAAATCGGAGAAGTATCGGCGCTCCAAATGATCAAGAGGCTTCAGTTGTTGAGTTAATTTGATCTTATAAGAGTGTAAGCCATGTTCTCTACGCAAAATTCGCCACAATGTGGTTTGAGAGATTCTCAGTTCCTGTGAACGTTGTGGAATCGACTGATTTAGTTCATTTTGAACTGAAGCACTTACGGCTGCGACATTTTCGGTACTTCGACCGGTGCGTTATCTCATAGGCACGGAAACATCCAATAGTGAATATTTTGACTCGAATTTATCTATTATTTCACGCACAACATATCTGGTGGGACAATTATTACGACCGACTCCGAATTGCGGTAGTAATGTTTAATAATTCCCAAACGTTGCTCGTTCTTGAACTTTACCATGAAAAAATGTTAACCTTGACTGACGTTTTGACGTTGACAAATCACGAGAAACGTTCGAATGTTCGAATTAAAAGACAAAATTGTTATGTCCCATTGGAAAACCCGATATTTGCTGTACGTTAAAGTAAAATAATGGCCGTTGAGCGTGACCTAATTCACCTGCCAAATAAATACTATAATCGCCATAACATTATAAAGGGCACCAGTTGACGTTATTGTAAAATGGTCGTTTATGAATTATAACACAATAAATCACCATGTTGTATGGATAACATCACTAAATGCGAAAGTATCGAATAAATGTAATCACGCTAGTTTGAAATTTTTCAGGTCTTTTACACATTGTATATACTACGTATGTAGGACTTAAATATGGAACAAATATAAAAATCAAACTATTAGGAACTGTCGAACGACACCAAGAAAACCACTGCGATTTAATACCGTCACTCTATACTGTTTATGGCTTAAGCATTTAACACAAGTAGCACAATTTCTCTTCTCGAAAGCAATGCACATGCATATACGTAACAGACATTAGAAACTGGATGCATTATATGTTGATAAGTAGTACATCTTCCGTAATTATGGAATATAATAACAATTATATGCTTGTACTCTATTTATGCAATGAAACATCGACTTTGTGTTTGTAGATATAATAGTCTATTCTCACAGATACGACATTCTAGTTAATAGAATGGACAATGGGAAAACTGCAGTTGAATATTGAACAGTGTAGCCGAATCCGAACAATAACAATAAGAACTAGACAACAGCATATAATATGCAAATCTATTGTGAATCTTTCTTCCTGCTAGACGTGTAAATTTAAGTTTGCTTGACATAGTAGTTCCTGTAAAATTATACACAAAAGAATAGTTTCCTCTTTATTGTGTTCTCGTAGCAATTAGCCGAGGAGATAAGGGTTAGCGGAGTAGCTGTTAAACTGCTGAACATGACACATACTCAATAACTTTTCATTGAACTGCTATTGCTATTATAATTGAATGACATTACAATCAGTGTGTAATAATAGAGAACAATTTACATAACTTCTTAATTAAATATTCGTCGACAAACGCACAAGTTTTTTTAAATAAAAGAAGAACCATTAAAAATAAAACGGATTGATTTTGTTGACAATAATACGATTATCTAAGTTATCAAAAGCCTAAACTAAAGTTTAATTTTTACTAATTCATGTTAGAGTATAAATGTTGAAAAATAATATTAAAAATCAAACAACTATTGGCTGATAAACAAGTTTACAAAGAACTTACAGGGACCCAACAATTTTCGTTTGAAATCCAACTTATTTAAAAAATATTCTACAACTGTTCTATCTCATTAACTTGTAATAGACATTGAATAATGAAGATTATACCAACATTTTAATTTAAATATTTGAAATATTGTGGGCATTTTATATATTATATCAGCATATTTCAAATTAATTAAATAGTTACACTTACATAGCAGAGGGCACTATTAAAATTGTAACAATAATAATAACAATAATATCTTTAAAAAAATAGAAGACTTTTATTGTAATGTACACCACCATCCATATTATTTCGGTCAGCTAGTGAAATTTAGTAAACTCTTCTAACAAAATTATATAATTGCGTTTAAATATAAATAACATATTTACATTAGGTCTTTTGCGAAATTTATAACCAATTGTAGGCAAATATATTTATTATCTAATAATCCGTACCGCCATAAATTCGAATATTTTAGAAATAATATTGCAAGCAAAAGACTTACCTGCCCTCACCCCAAAGTGTCTTGTGTACCGAAATATGCATTAGTTTTCAAATAAACTTGCTAACGTGCGCATCACTGATAAGACCGTATTTTTTATGTGAACTTTTTAAAATGGTGAGAGGAAAACCAACAAGCTTAGAAGAGCGTTCTGTAATTATTGCTTTTCATCAAGAAGGTTATTCAGTGCGTCAAATATTCGAAAAGACACATGTTACTAAATCAACTGTCAGTGATATCATTTGGCGACATCAACGGAGGGGCAGTTTAAAAGATCCGACATGTTCAGGTCTTGAACGAATAACATCTCACACCGACTGAAGAAGAGCGAGTGGTCAAAAAATGCTGCGGGATTGTGGGTGCCAACAGTCCAACAAGGAAGAAGTTCTGTGCTTGTTTGAGGTTGTTTCTGCTACGCCGGCACAGAGGACTTGAAGCGAATCGAGGGTAATTTGCTAAAGAAGGGTTATTTACAAATATAAGAAAATGCAATACCATCAGGGCTACGTTTAATCGGTGAAAATTTTGTGTTTATGCAGGAGAATGATCCCCAACACTCAGCAGTAATATGTAAGAATTCCTTAAATAGCGAACAAAACAATAATACCTTACAAATAATGACATGGCCACCGCAAAGCCCCGATCTAAACCCCCATAGAATTGTTATGAAATAAATTGGCCAAAAAGGTCCGAAAAGTGTGTCTCACCTCAACAAATCTCTTGTGGAACATATTGCAAGAAGAATGGATTAGTATACCGTCCTTGAAAAACTCGTGAAACGTTCTTCGCGCAAAAGGATGTTTCTTTACTGAGGGGAATGTATAAGATATCTTTGTTTATTTACCGTTAAAATTACTTTAATTCCTATTATTATACTTTAGAAACATCTATAAACAGTAAAGCAATAAAAATTATAATATAAATTTTGGCATAAATTAGTTTAACTGTTTTCCCTTTTTCTAAATTTATTTGAGTGTCCGAACTAATATGAACGCTCGTGAATATTCATACATGTGATGTAAAAAGTACACGTTTTCTAAAAAAAAATTAAAATTCTGTACACTCTCAGTTCTCCTTGTCAACACTTTAACATAAACTGTTTTTTACTTCAGTATATCTTTGAGAAAGTATTTGAAGCACTTAATTTATATGAATTTTCAAAAAAAAAGCTATGCATATACATATAACTAGCCAACAATTTAAGAATATAATAAAGTCCAGTTATAACGAACCGGCACAATGTTCCAAAACAAGTTCGTTGCATGTGATGTTCTTCTTATCGTGGAAATAAAACGAAGTACATACGTATCTATATATTTAATTGGTATCCTTTCATTTGATGTTACAAATAAAGTAAATATAGTAAAAAATAACAATCGTTGGTTTCTTGGTTTCACAAATAGAAAAGAACATTGTATTCACAAATTAGAAAGATATAAATACAAAATAATTAACTCATATCAGAAAATCAGTTATTTTAGTTTCAAAGTTTAAAAATGTTAAGTAAAGGCACTGTTTTTTTTCGTTTTACATTTTTGAGTGATTAAAATTATTTAATTATTATACATTGGAGATGAGCAAATTACAGAGATGCTATAATCTTCAACATATAAAACAGAGAATAACAACTACATAATACGTACAGAGTAACAAGAGCATCTAGACTATTGAAATAAATTCAAAGAGATACCTATAAAATACTAATCAATAACAGCAGCAACCCATCCGAATATCAGCACAATAGCTCACAAGAGTTAAAATAATCTTGACAGCTACTGGATGATTCTCCGCACACATCATTATTATATTTACTTACTATTTTAGGTTGTTCTAAACGTGAAACACATACTCATAGAGTAGTAAACCATTCACATGATAATTTGAATGAATGGACGTGTAGTATCTCCAGAACATTAAATATAAATAGACTTGACATGTCAACAGAAAAGTTATTGTGAAAACGCGTCATGCGAATATATTATCCTCGTACCCGACGTTGAGTAAGCGTTGGTAGTCGAAAACGACTACCAACACAATGAATAATCCAGTCTTCCAGTTTGTAAGCTCTATCTTGTTGCATGGCATTGTATATTTTCCAATAATATTGCATAATATATTTTATTAAATGAAGAGTCTAGGTTGCCGCGGCCGATTCGAGTAAAGGTCTAATGAAGGTTGGGTAAAATTGTCTCATTAGTGCTAAACTAGGAGATTTAAAAGACATTTTTTGATTTTATATATATATATATATATATATATATATATATATATATATATATATATATATAACCATATTAGTCCTCTTGCTTACGCTGCTTGTATGCAAAAACCAGGTCGGAAGTTAAGATTATACCAAGATTCACATGTAATGTGCATGCTTTAATTTTTTGAGAGGTTATGTAGTGCTGACCTGTAGGCTTATTTTTCCAAGGTGGAATATATTTGGAAAATGTACATACTTTTTATACGTTAAGAGATATCAATCATTCGTCGTATCAATCCCGAATAGATATTAAATCAGCTTGATATTCATTAGGAGTTTTATCTCATCTCCGCAAAAGACATGATTGGATTGTAGAAATTGTACAACGTCGGCGATATACATATATAGAGAACAATACAGTTCCTTGGAGAACATCAGACAAAACCATATGAATTTAACACGGCGAATACAAAAATGCTTCGACATAACAAGAAGACGTCTTTTTAGAACTCTTATGACTTTCGCAATATTCAGATACAATATGTCTACAAGTATTCCGTTGTCAAGACTCCATATTCAGAAGTTCAAACATTGTAGAAGGCGTCACAATAGAATATCCCGACAGAAATCCATGTTGATTAATTGATATAAGAAAACAAAAGACTCCTTCATTTTCGAACATAGTTGATCTGTAATTTCCTCGGTCCAGTTTATCATTTTAATTGATACTGGCGGTACAGTTTCAGTAGGGCAAATGGCTGGTGGAGTAGAAGACTAGAAAGAAACTTGTAGAATGTTAAAGGCAAAGCAAGATTGCAGGCTTTCGAAGTGCGGAAGATGAGATAAGATCACGACCAAGAAATGAAGAGATATTAAGGAGACACACACACACACATCAAATCAGAAGACAAAGAAGCACTAATCTATACTGTATGTACAAAAATTAAAAGATAAATAAGACCGAAACGCCCAAAACGTAAACCTAAAACTATAAATCATTTTAATTTTATAGCAATAATTGTAACGAAAATAATTTCAAAATATAAAAACAAAAGACTTGCGTAATCGACAAGGATATAAAACTTTATTAAAATTATTATCTTACGTATTTAGTAATATTAATTTACTGTCTTGTTATAGTTTATTTATACCTTGCTGTAGGCTATTAAATTTGTTTGTAAGGTTTAAACACTAATTTTAATTACGTAAAGTACGTAATTTCCTACAAAAAATTATACTATCTTGTTTTGCTAAAGGTTCCACTGATAAAGTCACGTAGGATATCCAACCGCCGCTTTGTTTTGTTTTTGATGTATCTTCTACGTTTTATATTTAAACCGCAGGGAGCTGCGAAAGCGAACATGTATACATACATAGCATATTTAACTTTTTCGATCACGTTTTATTTAATTCAGATGTGAAAATCTTCAGTGATACAGTACATGCGCAAATAAATGAAAGACAGAGATATTACTAAAGACCACACGACTGCTGTCATGGCCAACTACAAATTAGCGATACCAACGCTTTGATCTTTTCCCTTGCCTACAATATGCATGGAATGTTTTAATTAATAATTCATTAATCTATTATTATAGCGAACGAAATGGTTCGGTTCAGTTTATATACAACTTTCATATCACTCTTTGTAGATGAACAGAATAATGTGAGAGCGACAAGGAGAGAAATACGCGAATGGAAAATGTAGAGAAGGGTTTTCCATTTATCAGGGATAATTATCTACGCCTGTTCATTATTTACGTTCACTGGGTGTTAGAAAAGTATTTATATTTTGCTACGAATATCTGCGATGTTCGTTTTTTAATCATTTTTTATTTTATGGGCCCTTAATGAAAATTGGACGAATACCAGCTTTCATTAAAACATGTAATTAATGAAAAACATTTTAATCCTTAAAGCGTAAGACAACATTGCTAAAGTGGGAAACCTGAAAAAAATTTACACTCAATTTTAAAAAGCGTTAATTTCGTATTGTACAAAACACATTTAAATTTGTAATATGCGCAGGCTGTGGTAGAAGGAACTGCCAAATTTTAAATGTTAATAACAGAACAACCCTAAAAATTATCGAAAAATTTATTGCACACTTTGAAAGAGTAATGTAAATGTAAATTTCATTTATTTCCTAAACACGTACACCATCATTTGGTTTTGAAAATGATACCTTGACATTGCCGACCAAAGAAGGTCGGCAATATTGATTAGGTCGTGCAATAGCTTGTCTCAATGCAAATTGGACTTTAGCATGTCAACCGAGTCTAAAATATTTACGTAATCCAGTTTTAAAATATGTTTTCTGCTGCTTCTGAAAGACAACTAATCAACAAGGACAATAAGAAATTGTTTGCATAAATCTGACTAATATGCCCGAAGATTGTTAGTTTATCTTTCTCTTACTGCAGGGCATGAAAGGGACCGTAAAATGTGGAAAAATGGACAAGTCAATTAGGATTTTAATTAATGCGAGTACTATTCAGCGACGAAACCAGATTTACGTTGCAACCAGATAATAAGTGTATTGTGATTTGGTCTGAATCCGACACACGAAATAATCTACAATTTGTCTGAGAAGGGCTTTAGTAATGAGAATGGTGGCGTAATGGTATTAGTCTGGAAAGCACACAATCAAACCCTTCTTAGAGATATCTTGATGAGATTCATTGTTCTTGCAGCAGAACTGGGAGAAAAATTCATTTTTATGGACGACGATAATATGAACAACTGCATTGATGAAGTTGGCATAGAAAGAATGGTGTGGTCAACCAATTCTCCAGATGTTATTACAATTTTTTAGTTTTTTCGTTTAGGATGTTATAGAAAGTGTTATTGACAAAATATGGCACCAAGAACGCCGAATGCTTCAGGTATTACGAATTGTTGTTAGGGAGGATGGAAATAGGATTCCTCAAGAAATTTTCATCATACTAATTCAATTCGTGCTATTAAGATGCTAAATATTTCCAGATGTTCGTCGAGATCATTGACATTATTCTTCATTTTTCTAAAGAATTATTGCAATAAAATTTAATATTTCTTTATTTTTCCTACACTAATAATATAACATTTTATACTCTACTAACAAAATCAATAACATTAAAACTCGTCTTAACCAGTTAAAATACAATAATGGTCCAATAATGATCAGATACTTGTGTTTACAAGTATACTGAAACCAGAAAATCACTTTAATTTATCATTTTTGTGAAATATCCGTTGCTTTAAGCAGAGCAATGAAACCCAAGATTAACTTCATGGCGAAATCACCTATTTATAATATTATACAGAACACAGACAATATCTGCAGTGGTGAATAATCTTACTGTTATATTCATAGTTATTTTTCACACATATGTTGTTTGTGTGCCTTTTAGTGCATATTCATAAAGTGAGGTAGATTATACATTCTTCTGTAGACTATTTTTAAATAATTTTTTGTCGGATTATTTTACATTCAATGCTTTAACGAGTTTTAAAGCTATATTTACAGGCATTCCTTATAATTCATTTGGTTTAGTAGATAAGATATGAAGGAAAGAATGCGATTAAGATAGGACAGATTCGACCTTTATCATTAAACAAAGTCATCTAAAAACAATAAATATGTATTCACTAGTACACTATTCTGACATTTGAACCTTAGCGTTATGTAAATATACTTTCACACACATTTGTCTGTTACTTATTCATAATCTATATGCGCATATTTAGGTTTATAGTATGTAAAAACGTAATGTTAGTTTTGTATGCCCTTATATATGCATATGTGAATTTAACAATCGAATATAAAATTCGGAAGCAAAATATCATCAAATAGCACTTGATATAAGATTTAATAAAATACTTTTAAATTTTAATTTTCTATAAACGAACCATATTATTATATGAAAAAAAAAGGAACCTATTGGAGATAATATAACGCAGTATTTGTATTAATAAACCAAATAATAGGGTCGTTGAAAAACAATATTATGAATATATATATATACTCCGCGCAACATGAATAGGACCAACTGCATATATGACATTTGTAGTTGGTATAAACATGGTAGCGCGCTGGAATTGTTATTTTCGAAAATAAGAGGGTTGATAAAAAGATGTATGTAGGTACCAAATATAATTTTTGTAAAAGTCAGTGCAAATGTACGTTACTAATGACAATAAGTAGAGTAATTAGACGCCACTTGAATACGACCAATCTACAAAATAAAAGATTCGTTTGCAATAACAAAATACTTTATTGTTCAATAATGAGTACTTTTGCCATTATTTCTTATAACCTCAAATAGTCGGGATGGAATGGAATTATACAGGGTTCTCAAGTAGTCAACGGGAAGTTACGCCCAACTTCGTTTCAGCGCCTGCTCTAGTTCGTCAGCGCAACTGAATTGGGTAGCATTGGAGTACAATTTACGCGACAACCATCCCCAAACATTTTCTATGATGTTCAGGTCGGGGGAGAGCGATGGCCAATCGAGAACCTCCATGCCTTGTTCTTGAAACCAGCGTCGAACAATGCGCGCGGTGTGAATACTGGCATTATCCTGTTGGAAAATAAATGGCCCACCTGCCATAACGTTGGAAAATTTGTCTTTCACCTGTTGCAGCAGCTGGACGTACTTTTCCGAATTCTGTCTGCCCTTCACTATTACTAAATCAACAGGTCCGTTATAGGAAACAGCTCCCCATACCATGACTGAACCAACATCGGCTCGCCTTCGTGACTGAATCACTTCATCTTTACGTAAATCGTGGAAATAATAAGAAAACCCATCCGGGCCATCTAAATTAAACTTCTTCTCGTCACTGAAAATAACAGTTTGCCATTCTCTTGTCCACCCCATTTTTGCTTGAGCAAACTGAAGATGTGCAGTGCGCTGAAATTCCCTTAAAGGAGGCCGTCGTTTAATTTTAAAACGTTTTAAATGCGGACAGGTCTTCTGTACAGTTCTTACCGATGCATTCGTTCCAACGTTATTCGCGATTTGTCTTGCCGTTAATGCCGAATTCGATGCTTCGCGTAATATGGCTCGACGTTCTCTCTTAGTTGTAACGGATGTTGTTCGCCCTTTAAAACGTTTTCCATAATTCTCGGGATCCCTAATAAAATTGTTCACAACCTGGTGTGATCGACTTATTTTCTTTGCAGTAGCCCTTGAGGAATACCCTTCTTGATGGAACGCTTTAATTTTTCCAATTTCTTCCATACTTAAGCACTTCTGTCGTCCCATCGTTGCACAATACCCTTAATTACAGATGTTTGTTTATCCGGATACACGTTGTAACTCGACACTCATCCGGTAGCTTACTATTAAATACTGGTCGTATCCAACCGGCGCGGTGCATTTTATATGTATGTGGTACTTACGTCACCCAATGCATAACGTTAGGCACTATTGCGCAATAATGCGTATTATTTGCCATATCATACCATTACAAACTTGCATTGTATTTTTAGTAAATGAATTGTTTTTCAAACCACCGAAAGCTTGCAACAAGTCGGGTGGTCCTATTCATGTTGCGTGGAGTGTATATATATATATATATATATATATATATATATATATATATATGTAGTAATTTTTACCAGCATAGGAAAATTTAATTACATTCTTCTATACGTGAGAGATGGGAAAGAATAAGAAGAAAAATGTTTTTTCTTAATTATGCTTGTAGACATGTACAGACAGGGTTTGTGATATGTTTCCGAGTTACAATTGTATTTCGAGTTCCTTTTCGTGTCAGCGGCAATAGAAGTGCATGAAGTGGCCTTCTAGCTCAAAAACCAAAGAGTTCCCATATTCTTTTTTTATTCTGAAATCCAACTTTACAGATTTTATTATTATTATTTGTTATATACAATACTTAGCACACATCGAAATAATTTTTATTGACCTTCAAGATACTAGGGTGTATCAAATATAGATTAAATACTTTATAATCACATTCAAAAGAAGAAGAGTTTACTGGCCTAGATTTTGTCATATAAGGGCGTAAAAGCTGCCCGCATTTTATGTTCAATGGCAAACATTCGTACGATTCATAAGCAAAATAAACATTAATGGTGTCTTAAGGTTTGGGAAATTGCTATAAAGATAGGATACGGAGAATGCTCAGTTTTAAAGTTTGGCAAATTGCTGTAAAGGTCAGATACGAGAGAGTGCTCAGTAATCATTTCAGATGACTAGTGTTATTGATAATTGTTAGCAATGTGGATTCCTTGCCAACTGATGAGATCAAAAAGACCAGAAAGCAAACCGTTTTTCTGTGTGTTAAAGAACTTTGGCGCAGTATTGAATGAAAGAGAGATATTTTTTTAAGTAATTTTATCACCTGTGATAAGACGCATATAAATTATTTCACACTGAAATCAGTGCAGGCATGCATCGAGTGGCGACAACCTAGTTGCAGGCATGTTGGTAAACACTCGGAACACCCGTCATTTACTTAAAATTTGCTTATTAGTGGTTATCATGTATTTGGTCAATTTAAGGAAGAATTGGTGGGATGCGAGATACCGCAATTGATTAGAAACACGACTATATTCATTCTTAAATGACTGGTTTAAAAAGCTACCAATTCTATAGGAGAAATATGTAAATGAAAGTGAAAATTCTCTAAAAAAAATAAGATGTAGTCAATTTTTTAATGCATCAAATCAAGTTCAGTTTATATTTAATTCACTCTCGTAATAATAAAAATATAATTTATATATGGGCATCTACAGACCTATTTCAGTAACTATTACTAGCAAGAGCTCGTTGCAAAGCATTTGGTAGGTTTATAGAACCTTTCGAGAAATGTAAAAGCCTACCTACGTCTATACGGAAAACATTTAAATAGTAAAAACCACTTTCGAATTTTCGGCAGATTTACAGTTTAAACAATTATGATCAAGGATATCTAAACGTATGTTCTAGTCCTCCTTCTATAACTAACATCCCCTTAGTCTTATCTAAAAAGGAAGAACGAAAAAAATACTTAAAAGCGATTGATGACCGTACTAATTTACTAAATTCACCTTTTATCAGTTCTCTTAAAATTAAATATTAATATCATTGATCTCAGTAGGTACATTTTTTATAATATTATTCGCAGTGCAGGGTATACATTTGTTTTTTTTTTTTTGGTCAAGCTTGTGAAAAATTTAATATCCAGCTGTTGTAACGCCCTATCTTGCGCTTAATATTATAATAAATGAACGCCCGTATTCTTACAAAAAAAAACGATCTTTTCGCTTGACCTACAGGGTGCTACACTAGCTCAAGAAATAAACACGGAGCGTTGAAGGGAGAACCTTGTTAATTAGTCAAAATATTGTTACCCTGAAAGCCCTTAAAGGGTCATTTTTGCCATGGAAAAAAGTTAAGCTCTATACAAATTTTTTGTATATTCAATCTGTTTTGAACGGCAAGATATAAAAGATGGTATTTATATTAAATAGGTATTAAAAAAAAGTGCTTCAAATCTCTGGTATAATATATAAATATAATAATCCCCACCTATACGTCACACTAGTGGAACAAAAGAAATATTCGATAATATATGTGCACTTCCCAAGAACAATGGAACACAAAACAAGAAAAATAATGTTCCGTTTACGGCTGAATTAATAGTTACTTTAAATAATCGATATTATAGCAAAAGGAAATGATTGACTGTGGTCTATAAAATGCAAAAGATTAAGTGAATTTAAAAAAAGCTATTATAATTATACAAGTTCAAACTAAATCTTCATGATCAGTACATACGGTTTACTTGCGATGAAACGATAGACTTGCTAGGCCGTTGTGTGTTCAATGTTTTTGTTGAAGTCTTAAGTGAAAGAGCTCCATAAAAACCATGTAATAGAGAACTTGTTTGCTACTGATTCTACAGGATGTTAACAATAGGAAAGATACTTCAATAATTATATCTCAATATATTGCATTGCATCTCACATGGTTTACATAGAATCTGCGAATACATTAAAGATGAATTTCCAAATGTAGATAGACTAATATCTAACTTTAAACAAATCCTCCTTAACTTCAAATGGTTCAGCAACAATTGGTTTTTATTGAAATAAACTTAAGAAATTTGTATATTTCCATTCAATAGTTTTAAAATATAAATATTAAAATAACACAGACGCTCAACAGTTACCTTACAAATTAAGTAATATAGATGGGGAAGTTGGCAAATAGCTACAACAAAAAATTTCAGCCATATCTATATTTTATAATACTACAACACTTTTATGAAGAAGTGCACTAGACCTGCTGTTTTTATTTCCCGTTATTGGTGTTGTAGATATGAGATAAGAAACGTGAAATATAATAGATGGGTACTGTAAACAACTTATTTTACGCCTGTTCTTTGATATTTTTATCATTTTATCCTTTCCGTACAAACGAAGAGTTATGAAAAGTTCTAGAAAATTATAAAGTTTCATTTAAATAAGCGTGTCAGACATCTCAAACATTTAATACTTTGTTTTATTTAATGTAGTCTTTGAATATTATAAAATAAATTATAGAGAATATAAAACCCTAAATATATACTAAGAAGTATTTACACAGACTCTCTAATATAAATAATAGTCCAAGATCATTTTCCATATAGGCATCTTTACGGACATTTATAAGACGTGATCAAAACATATTATGAGTTACGACAGCTATAAATTTCCAGTGCATTCAACCCGATTATATAAAAAGTCCGTCGCATCGTTTAGAGACCACTATTCCATTACTAACGATAGTCTACTATACCTGCACGCCATTAATAAATTATTACATAGTAGTTAGAGCAACAGTATCACCTAAACAAGCAGTAAACCAATCAGAAACTCGAGTATACCGATATAACCGTCGGTCCGGGCAATATCGTGATTGCAACATAAATCAAAGTAGTGCGGTCTATCAATAATAACTCGTGTTTCCCGTCATAATACGGTTTATATAATTCAGCGAGATAAACTGTGTGAGACGTGCGTCCTCTTAAATTTCAGGAACGGGATCTCAAACAAGATAGGAGATCCAGTATAAATAGAATCCACAGAGATGGGTCGTGATTTTTTATTGACAGTTTATTTTAGGGCGTTTTTTATGGTTCCAGTATTATAGTTGGCTTTAAATATTTTTTATTATAAAATTCGTTAACTCTTATGAATCCTTTATACGGTGCGTGCTTAACAAATGCAATTATTATACAAGCTTCAATTTTGCAGCCATCTTTTGCTTTTTTTAGATATAAAAAGTCGGTTTGTTTAAATTATATTTTCCCTATTTATATTCTTAATTTTATAATAATATTTTTCTAACTTTCAAAATGAAGTTTAACCTCAAATAAAAGTTTTTACCTATTAATTTTTTGCTAATTTCTATCAAATAAAACAATTAAAGTTAAACATACTTCCAATACAAAGGGTACTAGGAAAGTTTTGCAATATGACGCAACAATGAATCGAGGAAGTTGCTTGTTTCTGCATGTTGGGACATGTTCATACGTGCATAGTAGCCGCCTAACTGGAGGATGCTGAGAGGCCGGGAAGGTTACGAACGTCAGTTACGGAGGAAAACGTTACCGTTACTAATGTGAGGAAAATGCTTGGCGAGGACGGACGAGTGACCTGCCAACAGATAGAGGGTACTTCAGGCCTAAATGCATCAGCAATTCGTTCGATTCTGCATGATCATTTGCACGTGAAGAAACTTTGTTCTCTCTGGGTGCCGCATCGACTGACTGAAGAGCAGATGACACGACGTGTGACTTAGTGCCGGAAAATGCTAAAAATTTAATAAGGGATAATCTCGGTATGTGAACAACATCATGACAGGTGACGAGACTTGGTTGTACTATTACGATGTGCCGACCAAAGCTCAGAACAAAGTTCGGGTCTTTAATGATGAGGACACGCTCGTAGTTGTCAGAAAATCCGATCTGTAAAGAAGAAAATGATAGCTGTATTTTTCAAATCGAGTGGAATTGTGGAACGCGTCGTTTTGGACATACAGAAGACAATCACAGCTAAGTGATATACTGAACAGTGCTCGCCTAAAGTCATTGGATCTATGAAGAACCTGCGGCCAAAGTCAAGAATGGACACCTGGTTCCTCCATCATGATAATGCTCCAGCTCACCGCGCAAAGCATCCTCCCTAGATTCGAGATCTTGCTCTCTGCGACTTTGCACTATTCCCGCATGTGAAAATGAAGCTAAAAGGGAGGCGGTTTTCCAGTGATGAGGACCTTCTGCGGGCTTGGGACAACGAGTGTGCTTTACTCCCTAGTAAAACTTGGCAGAACTGGTTTAAAGATTGATTTCGGGGGATGGGGAGGTATATTGAGTTTAGAGCAAATTACTTAAAAATTAAATAAACAAAGCTGTATTGCAAAACTTTCCTAGTACCCTTTGTATATAGAATAAATATACCATAGAATATTTATTTCTGATTATTCTTGTTAAAGTAAAAGATCTTACATATGTGACAAAAAAAAACGAATTACCCTATATATATATTTAAATCGAATTTTGTTCAAATAATTAATTTTTATTGAAAAATTCGTACCATTTTTACAGGAAATTGATAATGAGTTGCTGCACCACCTAAGCGAATTCATTCTGCTTTTTTCCCCGATGTGGTTCTAATAATATGTTCTACGGAATACTCTAGTAAAAGTGTATATTTTTAAACCAAATTTTGTACAAGTATTTACTACATATATAATAATAAATTATTAAATTTTTATTGAAAAATTCTCAACCTTTATAGTTAAAATTTAATAAGTTACCGTTTCATATATTCGAATAAATGTGTCTATAACCCGGGTATGCTTCTATGTCCTGTCGACTCTTGTGTAAGCTCATTTCAAGCAACTTATAGGGTATCATGTAGCTGTTGTAAGTTTAATTAGAGGGATAGGAAGCCTACCAACTCACATATCCCAGATATATTCTATGGGTAATACAACTAGTGATCGCGCAGACCAAATAAGAATATTGATGTCTCTTTCAGAAATCGTAATGAAACAATTGCTGGAATGGTGCGATATTTATCACTTGGATATACAATAAAGCGGATGGTTTCAAAGCTTCGTAAATATAGCAACAGGTGGTAATACACTCTCACGTTCAATGGAAAAATTCAAAAACTTTCTTCTTCTGTCTTGTCTTCTTTCTCCTCTTCGACATTGGACTCGTCTTTGACCACAATGGGTACACAAACGTAAAACAAACTTGATTTCTCTGAAAAAAATCTATATTGTTCCACTCCAAATCTAAGGACGCCATGTCGACTAGTGAGAGAAATATTATTTTTTGACGTTAGAAAATGAACCCAAACGAACGAATAGGATGATATATGGAATGCATTGTTATTCTATGGCATATCTCTACTAAAAAAACATTTCCCGCAAACCTTGAAGTGCTATGCTGATCCCTAAAGACAAACAGTCTTAGTCTCCCATTTTTCCGTTCGATAGTTCTTCTAAGTTATCCAGAGCCTCTTCTATGATGTTGCTTACCTTCTTGGGATCAATTCTCTTCAACTGCAATTAACTATAGCAATATTTCTTTGCATCCGCCTACCGATTTTATCAAATGCAATACTCACTCGCATCATGTATTTTAACGATATAACCTCTTTCAAAAAAACCGCTTAACTGACCATATTTTAGTTGACTTCGAACGCTTAGCATTTTAATATACTAAATCACAACTAGAGAATATTACAATCTAATAACCAAACAAATTTTTTTGTTAGAGTTCGGCGAAGAACGACAGAAGTTTATGGCTTTTTTGCTACTTTTTATTATTAATTATTATATTATTTATTATTATATTAATTTTCCTCAATACAATAAATATTTATACAAAATTTAGTTAAAAGTATATACCTTTGCTGTTTTTCTTATAACATAATGTATATAAATTCATGATAGTACTCTTCATGTAAATAAATTATAACTTGAAACACCGTGCGAAATAAATACCTTCTAATATTTATATTCTTATAATAAATAAACAATCTTTTGGATAACTAGCGACAGGAATAGATAGGAGCGACCGCATGCAAGCATCGACGGTAGCAGCATGCATTATGTCAGAGACGCGAAGATGCCTCGTAAAGGTGGATTGTTAACTGTAACTGGTGTAAAAAAAATCGTTTTCCTACATTAGAATATACAGAAACTTTAATTAAATGCCACGTGTTGAAAGCAAATCGTAAAAAACCATAATTTGTATTTGAATTTGTTATTATGTTAACTACATGTAACAGTACTCAACATGTTGTAGACAATGAGAATTTCTTCTCTTTAAATTAAACCTTGAGTATAGTACAGCGCCTAAAAGTCTCGGTAGGAAATTTAGCAGATAATGTTGCTAGCCGTACAACCTAGAATTTATGTGCAGTTTTAAATAACAATCCTGACTTTAGAACTATAGTGCATGTAAAACATTATTTAAATGAAAACCAAAAGTGTGAAAATGATACGAAGGACCTTTTTAATTCGCGAATACTACTTCAGTAGACGTAGAACGCTCACTTTAAAAATGAAAATATTTTTACCTCATTGTAGATGTTTGACTGAATCAAGAAGGAAGGTATACAGATGATTCAATATTACACGCATTTGCACGTTAGAATACGTCAACACATACATTATTTATTTTATTTATAATCGCACTTATCCAGCCTCCGCTGTACGCTACGGCAAACTACGATAGAGCGTTTTTATATTCGCGGAATGGGGGACAAGGGGTGGAAATAAAAAAACCAAATTATTTTTCTTTTTCAATATATTCACCTGCAAGACGGATACATTTTTCACATCTTTCAATTAATTTATTTATACCCTCATAAAAAAATGATTTCTCTTTATCTGCAAAATACGCCGAAACTGCCTCCTTGACTTCATCATCGGCAGTAAATTTTTTACCCCGCAGCTCTTTTTTCATTTTCGGAAACAGGTAATAATCACTCGGGGCCAGGTCTGGGCTGTAGGGTGGGTGATTCACAATTTCGAAGCCCACCTTATGCAGGGCAGCTAACGCAACGCGGCTCTTGTGGACGGGCGCGTTGTCGTGCAAAAGCAGAACACCTTTTGTCAATTTTCCCCATCTTTTCTCTTTAATGGCTTCTTTTAGTCGCTCTAATATTGAAGCGTAATATTCTCCGGTTATAGAAACACCTTTATCTTTATAATCAATGAACAATATTCCTTCCGAGTCCCAAAATACCGTTGCCATGAGTTTCCCAGCTGATTGTGACACTTTAAATTTCTTGGGAGGTGCTGTGCCCTTTTTATGCCACTGCATGGAGTCTTATTTGGACTCAGGTTCATAATGATGAACCCAAGTTTCGTCTCCAGTAATAATTCCACTCAATACACATCCTTGTCTTCATTACAGAGGTCCAAAAATGCACGCGAACACTCTACGCGCTGTTGTTTTTGCGGCGGCCTGAGCATTCTCGGCACCCATCTTGCGCTGACCTTAGACATGCCGAGATGATCGTGTAGGATTTTAAAAATTGTTGTATCGGATACTCCAACCATTTCTGCGAGTTGTTTCTTCTTTAGTCGAGCATTTTCGAGTACAATTTGTTCAACTTTTTGGATAAGTGCTGGCGTGGTCACCTTAATGCTCCTGCCCGGCCTCGGGTCGTCTTCAAGGGATTCCCTTCCTTGTTTAAATAAACTATGCCACTTGTAGACCATGGTTTTTCCTGGACAAGAGTCGCCGTAAACCAATGACATCTCATTCATTATGGTCGCGACTGATTTTCCTTGCCTGGTAAGGAACTTTATAACGGCACGATATTCGATTTTTTCCATATTTCACTTTTCACTCCTGATTATTTTACTTTGTTGACGATAGCTCAAAGACTAACTGTCTAATAACAATGAAATTTCGTATTTATACTAATCATGAGTCGCTGCACAGGCCACGCCCCCAATGCGCCTACTCACCCCTCTACAACCCGCTCATTCCGCGAATATAAAAACGCTCCCTCGTAGGACGATTGTTTAAGATTATTACAGGATGTTAACCAAAAACTACTTAATGAAATAAATCTAATGAAATAGATTATGTGCGTACAACACGAAATAGAGAAGCTGGCCGTTTCACTGTGAAAGGGTATAACAACAAATATGGTTTAAATTTGCGAGAAATACGAATCCCGTCAATGCTAAATCAATTACTGAGCGAATTTAATAATATAGGAACATTTTCTAAATTAAAAAGTAGACTAATACAGTGGTGTATGAATGAAACAATATAGTGTGAAAGTGTGGGTGTGTAAGATCATGTAAGCGATTCGGGGAAGAAAAACATATGGCGCTGATAAACAACAATCTTGCTTAGCGACAGCAAAGATTAATAAAGAGCTGCAAGGGAACGCAATGACTAGGAAACTTTATGAATACTTTCCTTTTGTTAGATATAAGGACATTTAATTAGAGTAGAATTAAATTAAGATAGGAATATTTAATTAGCTGAGTAAATACAGCTAATTTATTAACTTTAATACTTAATATAGTTGATTCTAGTAACAGGATATAAACATTGTGAAAAAAATAATTATCGAATTTAAAATGTGAAAGCAACTAACACCGTTATACAATTACATTTGTGATCAAAATGTTTTTTTTATTCAATATATTTTTGTTTTACATATGTAATAAGATT
This sequence comes from Dermolepida albohirtum, assembly GCA_031893035.1. NCBI lineage: Eukaryota > Metazoa > Arthropoda > Insecta > Coleoptera > Scarabaeidae > Dermolepida > Dermolepida albohirtum. The sequence continues at coordinate 122,862 of JAVIWB010001462.1, read as the reverse complement.
AATAAGGCATAAAATATACATCATAGCTCACTTCACAAATACAATTTCATACAATTATAATCTTATTTCATTTTGGTTACGCCAATATGACAAAACACTTAAATGATTGTATTTGTGAAGTGTAAAAGTTAAATATAGTACCTCAATATTAGTGCAAATGAGTCGTTAGAAACTAAAGGACATTAGTCGATAAGTAAGTAAGTATAAATTTTGCGGTAATTAATTTAAGTTTGCACAAAATTACTCATTGATCAATCAACAGATTGTAATATTAAAAAAAACCTGACAAGGCTTCAAAAACAAAATTATACAAAATTTTAACAGACAAAACTCCTTAACAAATAATAGGACGATCGCACATGCATACATAACATTATTAAATGTATGTACTTTAAAGAGCCTACCAGATGTAAAAATGGAAACAGAAAGACCAGTTATGTAACAATTTAAATATCATAGTATAGAAATTAGAGGAAACAAAAATTTGTAAGATGAAATAATGAGTAACATAGTGTTCTACTTAATTGTTCCCAATAGTTAGCAACAAAATGCGGATGGATAGAAGCAGAACTACACAAGTGATGGAGACAATAGTTATAAGAATTCTAAGAATGACTTAGTATAGGAGTGTGGAGGACGGTGCAAGAAACAATAATTTAAGACTACAAAGTAATGTAGATGATGAAACAAAACTGTAAACCAATCAGTAGAAAACCTCAAAGTCGTCCCTTGAACGTTGGAAGTCAAAATCTAAAGAACAGAACGAAACAAAATACAATGATTTTGAAAAATACATAGTTGAGCTACAGTCCCTGCTGGTTGTCTATTTTGCCAAACCAATAGCTATTGTCAGTTTGGTGCATTAATTTTCCTTGCATGATTTGAGTTGTTTATATACTTCAAAGTTATAATTTAATTTTCAGTATTACTCGTATTTTGCTGTAAATTTCAAATTCCTCCGAAAATTATACATTTTTATGAAATTTATAACTTCTCTACTCCAAACTTAAATAATGAAATTTATATACATAAATGAAATTAGTTAATAATTAATAAATTCAATTATGATTCGGAGATTGAGCAACAGCTTGCAATTGGTAGAAAAAGATGGATCATCGCCAAAAAACACGCGTCAAAAATCTGTTGCTTAGACTCTGGTCTGACAAGAGCAACCGTCAATTCTTATAAAGAAATTTCGCTTCATTTAATGAAGTAATACATATCCAGAAAAAAAAGCATATGCATAGACTCCCTATAGTAGCAACAATTGTTAGAAAGATGTTTTAAGCCGTTAGCGAAGGATCATATCCTTGGAAGACTCACCACGTTCTCTTGCACACGACTATTGTTATGACAGAGCTTTTTAAAAGTAAAAATGTTAAAAGTGTATACCGCACCCTTTGAATAATATTGGTATAGCCCCATACGACTTCTATGTGTACCCTCAAGTAAGAAAAGACCTTAAAGAATGGCAATTTCAAACAGAAATGGATAGGAGGATTAAAGTAATCCTCTTACGTATTAAAGACGATTTTGAAAAAAATTTCAGAGGACGCCTTACCTCTTATCTTTGAATAGTGGCTGCACCGTTAGATGAAGTTATTGCAATAAAGGGAGAGTATATACGATAGAATGTGATAAAACTATTGTTATTCAATATATAAAATTTTGGCTAGTTTTTGCCTTTATTGGAAGTTTATGGTACCTTCAAATTGTAAAACCTCAAATTTAGGAAAAGGTACAGGTATTATGAAACATACATTACATCCCTTCAATATTATCACATTAACATTCTACATAATCAACTCCAATTGATTGTTAAAACTGTATTGTTGAATGTTTATCAATTTTGACTAATTCACTTACTGATTAACTAATTTTTCTCTGTTGACAGAGCAGGTGGGCCTTTAGTGAATATATTTTTAAATACATTTTGATTACGTTTTATTTCTCTATGTTAAACAGAAAATATATGATTATATGAGATACGTGGAAGCAACATCTGATTATTGTTGCATAATGGCATACGGTGAAAAATCCATTTTACGAACTGTATTAATCAAAAAATCTTCTAATATATGCACCTTCTTGAATTTTACAAGAAACTATTATAGAAGGATAAATAATAATCTTACACAAGTTAAAATTTGTTTTAATGTATAAAAATTAACACATATCGATATTTGAACATACACAACTTAAATTTTCAATATTTTGTATGACCACCTTTATTTTTATGGTATCCTGCATTCTTCTTAGTAGGCTTACCATTAATGAATTAATGAAATTTCCAGGAATATTGTACCACTCCTCCTGTAGTATGTTCCACAGTTCATTTTTGTTCTTTGGTCTCATTTCACACTTTTCTGTCAATATAATCCCACACATGCTCGATAATATTTAAGTCAGGACTTTGAAATGGCCTTATCACAGTCTACAATACCCAATTTGCTTCCTACTGTATTAGATAAGTTTTCACAAGTTTTGAAGTATGCTTGGGATCATTATCTTGCCATAGAATGAAATTATTGCCAATAAGTCGCTGAATTGATGATAGGGCATGTTCTTCTAATAGTGTTCTGTATTTCTCACCAGTTAATTTACCCTCTATTTTTACAATTTCACCCACACCTACTACCGAAATACAACCCCAAACTTGGATATTACGTCCTTCATGCTTTATAGTAGTGTGTAAACGTGGTTCCAATAACGATTCACCAGGGCGTCGTCTAACATACTAACGTCTGTTCGTTCCAAATAATTGATATTTAGATTCGTCAGTTCATAGTATTTGTCGCCACTCATTGTATCCCCAAGTTTCGTGATCAGTGGCATATTTTAATCCCCTCAAGCCTGATCTGAACAAGTATCGCCTTACCGTTGAAGCATGTACCGAAATATTAGATGTTCACGCAAGATCTTGAGCCAGTTCTGCGCTAACTTTCTTACGATTTCTTAAGGAACTAACTTTTAAAATCTGTACATTAGCTTTACTAAGCTTTTCTGGACATCCACTCTTTGATCTATTACTTACACTGCCGATTTTAGTCATTGTTTTTATTGTTTGTTGCACGGCATTTCAGGAACATTCCACTATCTTTGATATTTGCACTTGACTATAACCCTCTTGGGGTAAAACAATAATTTTATTTCTCTCTAGTAATGCTATTCTAAGCATTTTCTATCTACTATAACAATATAATAATAATATAATTTAAGAATCTAAATAAATTCTATTGTGAAACCGCTCTGTATCATTTCAACCATTGTAACCCAACCCAACCAATGCAGAGCATTGTGGTGCACTAAAATTTGTTATTTCAATCCTCTTCTCAGGCGGATGATCTCACCCCACCTCGGAAGTATGATGGTATCAACTTCAAAATTTCCGATGATTATATTTCTACCAATAAGAGAATCGTTCTTGGAAAGATGTATTAAGTATTATAAATTAATTTAACCAAATAATTATTGGTAAGAAGATTTTAGTAAATAAGTTTTGGAAAATATTGTTAGGTGCTTCTTTCTTTTACACGGTACTGTATATCGAAGAATCGCCAACGTCATCAATGGCACGTTTCAACAACCGAAAACTTACTTAAAAAAAGAAACTCCTGGAATGAGTATCTAAAATTGGTTTATTATTATAATAAATTATTACATTAAGTGATATAAATTCGAAATTATTTAAAAAGTTATGTCTAAAATAGTAATGTTACATCATTCAAATTCAAGATTATTCAAAGTAGGTACATATAAATCTTTATCTTGTATAAAGCAGTATAAGGTTGAGAAATTGCTACGATTTCCTAACCTTAACGAAGTTGTTCGAAGCTTACGAAAAACCAGCAGCTAAGTAAAAACTTACTGTATTAGGAAAAGAACTTATTACACATTAAGTAATATATACAATATCTCAATCCAGAAACTGTATTAAACCTTTCAAGCACAACAGACTAGTAGATATATACATATATGTAGTTTAGTTCTACTTTTTTTTTCTTTCATGTTGGCGGCTCGGAAATTTTAGACAGAGCTAAAATATTTTACGCTGATGGATTCTGGCGTTGTCTAGAGGAAGTTTCTTTCTTCTGGTTTATGTATGCGCACGTGTGCTTGTTGTAAGCCGAACAAATATGCGCCTCAAATAAATGACGAAAATGACTACGGATGTCAACTTCTGCGCGGAAAATGGAAAGCTGTTTGGAGATGTATTACAAAATTTATTCTATATAAAATAAGTCGAAAATGCTAAAAATAAGCTTTCACTTTATATTTACTGTCATCGCTAGTTTGCATAATATTTTCTAACATTTTGATTATTTTATGTATAAAATTCATGTAACTAAAGTGCTTTAGATTATAGGAAGGGCCTAGAAAATATCTACCTATTTAGCAGTGATAGAAACAACTACGTTGTTATTACTGTTACGTGGTAACAGTAATAACACTTTTCTACTTAAATTGTCAAATTTGACTTCAATTCGTTTATTAATTTGTGTTTTATAAAATGTTTCGCAACAAAAGATGAGTTTTGTGAAATTAAAACATCGCAATGTCATCAAAATTTTGTCAAAGAAACTGAACTCTACTAAAACTATACAAAAAAATGTATGGGAAGGCTTCATCATATTTCAAAGTGAAATTTGGTCGAAACAGTTTTGATGGGGTCGTGAATCTATTGAAGATAACCGTTTTTTTTAAAACCAAGCATGAGTTATTTTTATTAAATACATACTTTCAGCTGAACACTACCTACCATGTAGTCCAGATTTGGCGCCAATTGTTTTCTTTTTGTTTAGAAATTTCATTTACCAATTTTTATTATTATGTGGCATCCTAATGGAATAAATTTCAAGAAAATATATCCTCGTCGACATCCTCCATATAATATTGACGTTACGCACCAGCTCACCATTCATTTCTTCCTTTGCATAACATCTTGAATGACAAAATGAAATAAGCGACGTCGATCATGTCAAATCGCACTTGGTTTAAAATTATGACGCTACCTAAGAGACGGCAGAAGGTCTTTGTTAATAATTGACAAGAAATTAATGAATTAAAATATTTCGTTACCACAAAAATTTTAAAAAATATATAATTCCATAATATATAAACATAAAAGAAAAAAACGCATATGTGTATACTATTAACATAGCACTAATGCTGCATTGTTTTGGCTATTTCACGATACCTTAGCGGCATGCTTTGTAAAATTAAGCGGCATATTGTTCTAACGTGTTGACTTAGCTGTTTCAGTTTGCAAAATAGTCTTTTCTGGAATTTATATTTCATAAGCGCTTAAACATTTTCGATTGGCTTGGTATCAGGTGATCGTAATTGCAAATTTAACGCATCGATGTCATTTCAATTTTTCTTATTATTATAAAGTCGACTGTTACTGATACTTTTGTAAATGGTAACGAAGCTTTTTTAAAACTTTTATCATTTGTTTGACATCTAGAGTGTCAATAAGTATGATAATTGGTTAAATTTATCTTTTAAGAAATAGCCCTGAACATGCCCTTTTTGTCATATTTGATAGTTCTCGGAAGAAGTCTTTTAGCTGGAGTAAACCAAGCACGATTACCTTAGATTTTCAAATAGATTTATTTTAATCATCTTGTGTCAGTGCAGAGTAACACGGCTTCGAAACACTCGCTATTAAATATTTTGTTCCCTCAGCAGTCGAATAACAACTAATGATGATTCCTATAATGCACAAAAGTGAGCGAATTCCAAAACATGCTCTTACAAAAATTTTTATGTTCTCTAAGATATATTTACATCGACTACGTCGTTTTCTGACAAACTGTATCCTCTTTTAAAATACCTATGTATGAAGATTTTCGGAATAAAGCTAATCTTATTGTTATATATTTGTTTAGAATTAATTATTAAAGTACTAGATTACGTGATTAGATAGATTCAGTATTTTATGGAGTCTATTGATTAATCGTGCAACTGAATAGACCGGAACACTAGATAGCTATAAATAGACATACGAGTAATTTAATTAATTTAGGCAATGTAGTCATTTTGCACATTTACTGATATAATATGTCACATGTTAAAATTAATGAATCGTGAACATATGTTTTGAAACGATATTGAATGCTGGTATAAATAGGGTAATTGTTCATTATGTACTTGATATATCTGAACTGATGATATCAAAAGAAACCATATTAAAAATCCAGAGTTAGTATGTCATGTCTAAACTTTACACATACTGTGTACATATCTACATATATATATATATATATATATATATATATATATATATATATATATATATATATATATATTGTGTGTATGTGTGTGTGTGTGTGTGTGTGTACATACACATAATGAAAACGCATGATGCATGTGTTTGTATAACAAAGATATTAGTGTTAGTAGAAAATGTTTTTTTAGTTTAATATCGTCTTCTTCCATCACGCTGCCCAAATCTCTGAATATATTTCACCTTGACTACTTGTAAGTACATACGTAGTACTTGATTTACACGAAAATGAAAATTTTTTCCTACATAGTGATTTAAATTAATTAAGACATGTATTTTGTACTTCCTTCAACATCCTACATAAATCTCCTGAAATTAATATAAAGTCAAATATGTTATTACAATATGTACTTTATCATTTGCATTAATTATAATATATAAGTTTTACCCTTATGAAAAATAATGTTTTTGAGAAAAATATTTGAAGTATAATTTTATTTATTTTGTTATTTTATATCGTCAAATGCGATTCCCACATTAACAGGGGTTATAAACTACCGTACACAAACAAAATATACAACGAATACAAGTCATTTAAATGTGAGTTTCGTGATTAGTTGGCTTTTGACAGAAGAGCAAGTTCTAACCATCGAGAGAAGAGTAATTTAAATATTAGTCATTAATAGAATACTGCCGCATCTTCACGTCGTAAGAGGAGATGAAATAGATATCCTATGAATTTTTCAGGAAAACAAATTGAATCTATTAAATGCGTATTTTTGCACTTTTGATAAGATACGACGCTTACAATTAGGATAATTAGTCATATACATATGATAGAAAATAGATATACGATAATCATAGGACAGCATCTCAATTGTGAAATAAAATAATACTTCGAGGTATACTGTAAAGCCACCTATTCATACACAAAAAATTATGAAGTACGCACGGTGTAATTTATCATTCCTTCTTAATAAATAGTCAACACATAATAGCTAATTCATTATTATTTTACAATTAATTTAAACCTAAACAAACTATCCTTTTATACAAAATTGAAAATTCCACACTTTATAAGCGACAGATTCAAAATTTAGCTGCAGAAGTATTAACAAATACTCGAATTAAATTTAATAAATATTATCCAAGTAAGTTTCTTTCATTTTGCAAAATGACATTTTCAAAAAAATATTTATTTAAGTTTGACATTGCTCGAAAGTTGTGATATTGTTATGAATGAACTGAAAGAACAAAGATATGCGATCAAATTTTTAGTTTGAAAAATCTGTAACGAAAACTTTTGAGACTTGATTAAGATGGCTTTCAAGAATCATCTTTAAGAAAATCTGCTTGTTTTCGATAGCATAAAAAGTTTAAAAATAGCCGTAAAAGCTGGGAGTTGCAATGCGCTCCAATTACTCTCCGAAATGCGGAAGCTGGCGCAGTAATTATTTGCACATCAATTTCATTCTCATAATTGTTTAATATTCTTGAAATAATTATTAAAAGCGTCTTAGCCTCTTGCTTAAACATTTAAACAGAGTTAGTTTCTGCTCTTTGGATTCTGTATTTCTATATAGAAATATATATATATATATATATATATATATATATATATATATATATATATTAGGAAACGGGAGCCACTACCAAAATAAAACGACGAGCGAAAAATCTTCCACTAAGCCTATGGTCGTAATAATTATTTTTTGATGATAGGGGAATTGTAGTGCTATGTGGGATTCTATGTGTATACACACATAAAACCCTACATAGCACTATAGTAACTACCAATTGTTATGGACACGTTTTCCGTCAATTAATGTAGAATCACAACCTCAGACATCGATCTAAACTGATTAGAAAGTGGAAGATTCACCACAATAACTCTGGCCTCCCCTTAATAATTACTATTACAGAATTTTTTAACAGTAAAAACGTACTTTCTGTAAAAGCCATGAAGGGCGGCTTTAAACAGAATTGGATACTGTTGAAACTCTAGAGTTCATTTTACAGAAAAAAAATGTCAGCGTCGTATAAGATTATTACACTACACAGGGTCTATTTTTAACACGTTCTATACGTGTTAAAAATGAATGCATAAATTAAATTAATAAATAACACAAACTTACTGGTGTCCATTCCAACTTCTGAGTGGCTATTAGGAAGTCTAGATTTAAATTTTTTGAACTGCAAATTGTGGTTTGAGCTAGAAAGGTGGCCTGCAGTAAATGGCATTCAAATTATGAAAAACCTCAAACGGTCTCTCGTGGTAGTTGTTACTCATTTTCCTATGAACTTAATGCATACTGAAAGCGTGTGTTAAAGCTAGAGGAAGAAATTTTACGTAATTCATTTATGTTTGTCCTGAGAATAATCTAAACCAATAAATTTAATTTGCCTTTTTGAAAATGTTTGTTTTACTAAATCGTAATGCTCCATTACATGTGTAAGGTACACTGCAGGCTATAAGTTGGGATCACTTGCATAAGTTAGGAATCACTTCTGAATATAATGAAAATATTGTAGTGGCTTTAACAAACATTGTAAAAATAAAACAATATTAATATACCAAAACGTTTTATTATAAAATAAGCAGGAAAAAAAGCAAATTTTATTTATTTACATCCACTTATTTTTATTATCAACTAAACGGACATTTCATCGAAATACCCTCCTTTTGCTTTAATGACGGCAGCACACAATCGCGGTAAACGAGACACTAATTTTGTAAGGGTTTCATTGGGTATATTTGCCCAAGAATCTTGTATAACTTGCCACATGTGAGTCTGGGACGTCGGACACTTTTCACGCACTTTTCTATCCAATTCTTCCCACAACAGCTCTATTGGATTGAGGTCTGGCGATTGTGCCGGCCAAACCATGTTTTGTAAAACACCGTCAGCTTCCTGTTGTTGGAGATATCCTCTACATAAATGAGAAGAATGTTTTGGGTCGTTATCTTGCATGAATATAAAGTTTTCTCCAAGTAAACTCAGACCGGAGGGCACAGCGTTGTGTTCGAGAATCTGTCTGTAACCCTCCTTTTTCAAAACTCCGTCGATTTTCACCAGATCTCCTACACCAGCCGAAGAAAAACATCTCCAAACCATTACAGAACCGCCACCATGTTTTACCGTGGGCACCACACATTGCGGTAACATTTTTTCCGTAGCAGTTCTTCTTACAAATATCCGACGTCTGGAACCGAAGACCTCGTACTTTGATTCGTCGGTCCATAGTACTTTTTCCCACTGTTCTATTGTCCAATCTTTGTGCAACTTAGCCCATTGTAGCCTTTTTATTTTATTTTGCGGACGTAGAAGCGGTTTGCAAACTGCTACACGTCCCATCAGTCCAGCCGCTCTGAGCCGCCTTTTTACTGTGGTTAAAGAGATCCGAGTTTCACGCTCCCTGTTAAACTCACCGCGGATTCGCGAGGCCGTTAATCTTCTATCTCTTTTCAACGTCAATATAATTGTCTGATCTTCTGCAGGAGTTGTAATTTTTGGTCTTCCTGATCGTTTTCTGTCCGTATACCCTCCAGTAGACTGGTATCTTTTAATTGTATTTTGTACACCTTTGTACGATATCTTCATTCTTTTCGCAATATCCCGTATAGAATCTCCCCGATTATGATGACCAATAATTTCTACACGTTTTTCTAGCGATATCTGCTTTCTCTTCGCCATAATCAAACGATGTTTACTGATTCTACACACTTTTATGTGTCTACACACTTTAAATGATACGAAGCAACTAAAATATTCTCATTACTTCAAAATGTATAAATACTTATAAATATAAAAACTAAATGTAATTACAAAAGGTTTATGCGGAAGGGTCTGCAATAAAATTTGTCCATTCCAGGTAATCGTTCATTATGCAGAAATATTACCTGCTCGAATAAATAATACCGCACGCAGAGTTTCCTTAATCTCTGGTTATTTTCCAACTATTAATGCATTTAAAACTACATCTTTTATGTAAAGCTTTATAATGTACTTAAGAATAATCCTTTGTACTTACATCAAAGTAATACGAACGTAACATAGATAAATTTTAATTTTTATGAATTTACTGGAACTGATTCCAAACTTATGGCCTGCAGTGTATATACCGCACTCATGTTCTTTAAAAATCAATAATATACGTATCTATACATATCATCTATATAATACTTCTTCCTATGTATTCACTTTAATTCCATTTTTATTATAGGTTATTTGCTTACCTTTTTCTGTTCACACGTGCCAATGTATTTTTGTAACAAATATCGACCATTGTTTAAACTAGATCATACGCGTTGCAAATATTACCCAAGCTTAACTTTAGTAATACTACAGATCTAGAAAGAGCTAATTGAACTCATAGTATGTACTTCTCTATGCATGGCAGTATTATTATTTAAGTGGAATTAAACTGAAATTCAACGCCATCTAGATTGGATTATTTTCGACATACAAATTTCCATCATGCACATGTGGTAGCAATAACTTTCCAGTGAATTCAACGTAGTTGAATATATATTAACTAGCTTTTAACGGAGTGAATAAAACTTAATTAAACTAACTAAACTTATTTAAACTTACATAACATTTATCAAACACCGTTTATTTACAAATACAAATGAAACTTTTCCAGTAAAATACGATCTATCGCGAAATTTAGAACGACAAACAAAATAGTATTACTTAAAAACACCTAAAGATACCCTGGGAAATAGAATAATCAAAAAGAAATTTATTTGCCTATAAAAACTATTAACCATACAAATAAACTATATTCGAACATACACATTTATATCCGTACTAATTTTAAATATTACTTCAATCAGATTTACTTCTACAGTTTTCCAGAAGGATTAGGTTTTCTAAAATTCCATTTATATATATATATATATATATATATATATATATATATATATATATATATATATATGTAAGTGAATTTTAGATAACCTAATTTATATATATATATATATAAAAAAATTTATATATATATATATAAAATTTTCGGGAATATTGTGCTACTCTTCCTGAAAAGTATGTTCCACAGTTCATTTTTGTTCATTGGCCCCCTTTCACACTTTTTTCCCACACATGCTCAATAATATTTAAGTCCAGACTTTGAGGTGGCTATATCATAGTATGCAATACCTTATTTACTTCCTGCTGTGTTAAGTAAGTTTTCACAAGTTTTGAGGTACGCCAGCCGAAGAAAAACATCCCCAAACCATTACAGAACCGCCACCATGTTTTACCGTGGGCACCACACATTGCGGTAACATTTTTTCCGTAGCAGTTCTTCTTACAAATATCCGACGTCTGGAACCGAAGACCTCGTACTTTGATTCGTCGGTCCATAGTATTTTTTCCCACTGTTCTATTGTCCAATCTTTGTGTAACTTAGCCCATTGTAGCCTTTTTATTTTATTTTGCGGACGTAAAAGCGGTTTGCGAACTGCTTCACGTCCCATCAGTCCAGCCGCTCTGAGCCGCCTTTTTACTGTGGTTAAAGAGATCCGAGTTTCACGCTCCCTGTTAAACTCACCGCGGATTTGCGAGGCCGTTAATCTTCTATCTCTTTTCGACGTCAATATAATTGTCTGATCTTCTGCAGGAGTTGTAATTTTTGGTCTTCCTGATCGTTTTCTGTCCGTATACCCTCCAGTAGACTGGTATCTTTTAATTGTATTTTGTACACCTTTGTACGATATCTTCATTCTTTTCGCGATATCCCGTATAGAATCTCCCCGATTATGATGACTAATAATTTCTACACGTTTTTCTAGCGATATCTGCTTTCTCTTCGCCATAACCAAACGATGTTTACTGATTCTACACACTTTTATGTGTCTACACACTTTAAATGATACGAAGCAACTAAAATATTCTCATTACTTCAAAATGTATAAATACTTATAAATATAAAAACTAAATGTAATTACAAAAGGTTTATGCGGAAGGGTCTGCAATAAAATTTGTCCATGCCAGGTAATCGTTCATTATGCGGAAATATTACCTGCTCGAATAAATAATACCGCACGCAGAGTTTCCTTAATCTCTGGTTATTTTCCAACTATTAATGCATTTAAAACTACATCTTTTATGTAAAGCTTTATAATGTACTTAAGAATAACCCTTTGTACTTATATCAAAGTAATACGAACGTAACATAGATAAATTTTAATTTTTATGAATTTACTGGAACTGATTCCAAACTTATGGCCTGCAGTGTATATTTGAATGTATCGAATAAGTACAGTTCATATACGAGATAGCTTTATTTTACTGTATTTGAACATAAATATTGTCTTAATGATTACCAGTGATATCGCACAATTTGTAACAACATAGAAGCAATTTTATACCAATATAAATAATATATTCATAGAAAACATTCCATTCAGATATTATTTGTTTAATTTAAACCTAATCAATTTCACTCTGTACTTGCAGTTTCAATAAAGCTTTTCATTGAATAAATTTCAAATATTATTCTTAATAAATCGGAATCTTACGGTTAGTAAAACTATAATATACAGACAGTCATGAAAGAAATATAAGCGAAAAAGCTGTGTGATAGTTGCAACATTACTAAAAGAGTAGATAACTTTTGAGAGTGTTATCACTTATTTTTACTATATGTATGTAAAATATTTTTTGCAAATGCTACCGTCTTTTCGCATTTAGCGTAAGGAATATGCTTCTTCTTAAGACATATCGACGTTTTCATGCTTGCTATGGTTTGTACTCTTTTTTGCTACTACTTTTTTGTCTAAATGTTCTATTTCATTTTTAGCCTATAATTAGCTACATTGCTTGACATTCATCACTTTAATTATTTATTTAACTTTTGCTGTCTTTCAGACCAGAGAATTAAAATTGTAATACATTAAAATAGTGAATACTACAGTATGCAGCAAAACAAAGTCCACTAAAAATTAAGCTTTACTAAATATACAGATTAAAATAATTTCACGTCCTAAAAGGATGTCAATTTTCAGCATTTCTGAGACATGAAGTGGGTTCAATATGCTCGACGTTATGTTCCCTGCACTTGTAACGTGTAAGAAATTTTGTTATTCGTCAAAGGTTGTCAATGGGTACTGTCGAAAAACGAATTCTTTTAACATATCCTTAATGAATCCATCAGAAGCGATAAGATCAATGAGGCGAATGAGCAAGATATAGAGTTTAGTGAGAAATTACCTGATTTCTAAAATTCTCAAAAAGTCCATTATGGAATTGCCTCGTTCTGCAGCACGTAGCCCTGCTTCTTAAAATTATTGAGAACTTAGAGAAGGTTTTTGACGCGGGAAAATGGTCTGAAAACTCTCAAAAATAATGTTAAAAGCTAATTCGCAATATTAGCATTTCTGTTTTTATCTTTTACAAAATAAGAACTCAGTACACTGTTAGCAGTCACTGCACACCAGATTGTTACACATTCATTGCAATTATGTCTGGCCGATCAATTTTAAAAAAACTAGTTATCTGTCAGTTAATAAATAGATTCAAATAAATATACGAGGGAGCGTTTTTATATTCGCGGAATGAGCGGGTTGTAGAGGGGTGAGTAGGCGCATTGGGGGCGTGGCCTGTGCAGCGACTCATGATTAGTATAAATACGAAGTTTCATTGTTATTAGACAGTTAGTCTTTGAGCTATCGTCAACCAAGTAACATAATCAGGAGTGAAAAGTGAAATATGGAAAAAATCGAATATCGTGCCGTTATAAAGTTCCTTACCAGGCAAGGAAAATCAGTCGCGACCATAATGAATGAGATATCATTGGTTTACGGCGACTCTTGTCCAGGAAAAACCATGGTGTACAAGTGGCATAGTTTATTTGAACAAGGAAGGGAATCCCTTGAAGACGACCCGAGGCCGGGCAGGAGCATTGAGGTGACCACTTATCCAAAAAGTTGAACAAATTGTACTCGAAGATGCTCGACTAAAGAAGAAACAACTCGCAGAAATGGTTGGAGTATCCGATACAACAATTTTTAAAATCCTACACGATCATCTCGGCATGTCTAAGGTCAGCGCAAAAACAACAGCGCGTAGAGTGTGCGCGTGCATTTTTGGACCACTGTAATGAAGACAAGGATGGTGTATTGAGTGGAATTGTTACTGGAGACAAAACTTGGGTTCATCATTATGAACCTGAGTCCAAACAAGACTCCATGCAGTGGCATAAAAAGGGCACAGCACCTCCCAAGAAATTTAGGGTGTCACAATCAGCTGGGAAACTCATGGCAACGGTATTTTGGGACTCGGAAGGAATATTGTTGATTGATTATAAAGATAAAGGTGTTTCTATAACCGGAGAATATTACGCTTCAATATTAGAGCGACTAAAAGAAGCCGTTAAAGAGAAAAGACGGGGAAAATTGACAAAAGGTGTTCTGCTTTTGCACGACAACGCGCCCGTCCACAAGAGCCGCGTTGCATTAGCTGCCCTGCATAAGGTGGGCTTCGAAATTGTGAATCACCCACCCTACAGCCCAGACCTGGCCCCGAGTGATTATTACCTGTTTCCGAAAATGAAAAAAGAGCTGCGGGGTAAAAAATGTACTGCCGATGATGAAGTCAAGGAGGCAGTTTCGGCGTATTTTGCAGATCAAGAGAAGTCATTTTTTTATGAGGGTATAAATAAATTAATTGAAAGATGTGAAAAATGTATCCGTCTTGCAGGTGAATATATTGAAAAAGAAAAATAATTTGGTTTTTTTATTTCCACCCCTTGTCCCCCATTCCGAGAATATAAAAACGCTCCCTCGTAGCAATTTTCAGAAAACCATGCATTAAAAAGTCATGTCATCATATACCATTGCTAACATAGAAACACAATATATATCTCCTGTAAGTTTGTATGTATTGTATATCAGTTCTGTAGGATATAGAAAAGCCTCTTATTTTCTGAATATTTTTTTTAGGCATTTGGTTTTCGACAATCAATAAATCTATATTCCAGTCGCTATTAAAAATAGTGACTATAATATAGAAAATAATGTATTTTAATACATTTTTATTTTAATAAAAACTGTTAAGTTTCTTATTCTGTACTATAACATGATCTGTTAGGACAAAATACTCGTAATTATGAAAGAGGCTCACTCGTTTCCTAATTACATTCGTGATGAACAATAAACTATATCATTTTTACAAAATTTGATGTATGTCATAGTACATTTCATTACTATATTATCTTTTCCACTGTATATAAGTGACGATTATTTTTAACTTTTCCCGTATTATTTATCTTGTCGAAGAGTAATATTTCAAGAAAAAAACAGGCGGTCGCGGAAAATTCATCTTGGAGCTCAAGACCCTAGAAAAATTATAAGGAAAGTCTATGAAAAATTCATGATGAGGGTGGAATCTGTATAAACATGTCGAGAAAATGTGGAAATATTTGTAGTACGAAATTTGATTTCACTCCGATAACTCGTGAATAGAAAGACAATTCAGCGCTTTGGATATAAATGATTTAACAATAGACAGTAAATTATTTCTAAATCCCAAATTTTAATTCGTTCACGGCTTATTTCAAAATTAATTTCCAATACAATATGTTATTAAGGTGTTTGGATGCGCTGACAAGAGAAAATACTCAAAACTTCATCTTTACAATAACACAAGTTTTCAAAAATTAATTTCTCGATTCTGGTTGAATATATATTCGAAGACCGTTTGAATAAAATTTAATTTGTAGTGCCGTATCTGTTAATTAAATTTAGGCTACGCTAAATATTGTAAGAGATGATCCTTGCTCGTATACAAGGATATAAACTCATCCAAATTGTATATTGTTTTGTATAATTTGAATTAGTTGCATTACTTATCAATTTATTATCAATTAAATCCATTATAAACTTTTATTTGTGGTTGCCCCTCTATGTTCTGTTCAGGTCAATGTTTTGTTCTTTCTGAAAATATTTTTTCAAAACCTTAGAATTTTTAAAATTACACATTAATACGCCCTAAAAGTACTTTTATTTCTTTATCTACGTATTTTTACAACTTATATGTATCAAGGTATTGAATTATAGTTCAATCTTTTCTAAAGATTCACAATAACCAAAAAACCTTTACTTTAGTTTTGTTCTTTTTAATATTTTATAAAGCTTTAGACTAAGGTCAATTTTAATGTTGACGTAGACCAAAATGGTTCAAGTATTTTTAAATTTAATTCGTTTCGACACATTTAGCTTTTGTTGCGTTTCGTCTATTATTATTTTAGAACTTAGTCAGTCTATTATAATTTTTTAAAAAAATTAACTGCTAACTTTTAGAAAACAGTATATTGACAGTTAGTTAAATAAATAAAGTGGTACATAGGAAAAACACTTAAAAAATTAATTTGGTACGTAGACTTCCGCGGTCGTGGTCCATGCTATCTGCTTCTGGGTTTCCGGGCTGGAACCGCGTCACTAGTATATCTGCCGACGTTTCGTACCCATTTGTATGGGACATCTTCAGGGCTGAACTACTGCACTGAAACTGCAGTAGTTCAGCCCTTAGTTTTTTGTACACGTGCTTTAGCAAAAATAGCACTTTTTACAACCCTGCGCTCTGTTTAATGACGATTGAAGCTATATAAGTGCTTTTACTTCTATCCGAGAATGAGAGTATAATCCTCTCTGACTCCCTTGTATTTTATATATATATATATATATATATATATATATATATATATACACATACATACATACATACATAATATATCATTTCGATAGTAACAAAGAACCAAGACACCAGGAGCGTATTATCTATCGACAGTCTCAACTTGTTCCTAACTGACTTTTTTGAGATAAATCCTGATTATTTACTACGCTTTATTTGGCAATTAGCCAGGTATATGCACACACGGCTGTCAACAGATATACTGTAAAACGGCGGTTTATGCGATTTACGTGCTTTCACTTTTATCTAAGAAATCTACTTTACTTTATATATTTAATTATTATTTTGTTTATTTAATATGTTCTATGTCAAAATTTTTTGCACCAATAAAGCGAAACTGCTTTTATTCAAGACTTTAATATGTTGAAATAATAAAGCGTTGCATTTACTATGCTTCTCTACTTGATTCAAAAGTATTAACTCTTGAAGAAATGTTTATTTTAACATTTTTTTGTTTGGTAAACATGCTCTTTGCATTGCTAATAGGTGATTAAAAACATTGAATGAATGAATTTAAATTGACAGTAATTTAAAACATTCTGCTTGTCGAGATATTCAAGTGTGATATTCGATCATACACACTCTAACTAGTATGAACATAGCATTAAATAAAACGGTTTAATTAGAAATTATTTAAAACCAACTGAGATAATATAGAACATATATCTAATAATAATAATTATCGATTAGTTAAAAAGATCAATAGCAATTAAACTATTTAACACTGATCACTTAAGGTCGATATATAACCCCTTTCTACATTAATTTTCGTATTCTGTATACGTATTTCGACAACTAATACAATATCGATACAAATTCCGTACACGATCTGTACCGTCGAAAGCCAAAACGCACGCTGTATGGTTTCAGCGTACAGTACGTATGCAGTGTGCGTTTCGGCTTTCGACGGTAGAGATCGTGCACGGAATTTGTTTCGTGCGGGTTTTTGCCGTAGTTTTCCAGGTGCGACACTGTTTAATTATCTACTAATGATGACAACTTAGTTGTCCAAATACGCATACAGAATATGAAAATGAATGTGGAAAGGGGTTATATATCAATCTTAAGTGATTAAGTTAATTAAGTCATAAGTAGGTGTTGATGGTAAAGGAAGTTGGAACCTGGAAAATGAGAAACGGAAAAATGTAATAGAAAAGTAAATGTCTCCTATAACACCATTAACTAAGTTAAATTATAGAAAAATATCTCTATCTTTTAAATTACTGTAACCAGATTTGAGCTATTGAAACTTAAATAAATGTACTCTCTCTTGTTACTCATTATACTTACGGTAGTGTAGTATAATGAATAGTTGCTGTAATATAGACATCATGTTACAACTTTAAAGAACACAATTACGAGATTCATAGTTGGTGAACAAAAAGTGTCCAAATGACTTCGACCAAATGGTATATATTGATCCCAGTTCTAGAACAAAAATCACACGTCCGATAATTTCTTGAGAAACTGCGCCCGAGCTGACTGATTAAATATTTTGCATTTGCTTTGAACGTACGTGCTTGTGTGGAAAAGAGAGCATTAATTATCAAAATCGAAGGAGATCAATTTTCATAAAAATCAGTGGGTTATAATAATAAACTATGCCCTGAGATCTCAGCAACCTAACGCCAGTTATATGGGGAATTAACTGGACAGTTATTATTATGGCTGTGCTCGTGGTATGACTTAAGATCTTTGGCTACCAGCATTCTCTTAAACAAAAAGGAAAACCACAATAAACCTTCCCGGACAAAAGGCCATCAGAGTCAATTGCGAGACCTACGACGTAATAAACTAGTAACTTGCCACTTTGTTGTTGTTAGTTATCAGTCGGCTAAAAGTTAATATGTACGTGAATAGATGTATCATGACACTCAGTTTGAAAAAAGGCAATTAATATATTAATATTTAAGGATTACTTTATTTTGCTGTTAAAGTAAATATAAGAAGTTGAAAAATCTTGGAGAATCTAGCAGCTAATACTTTAAATTTATTTAGTAGATTTATAATGAGATCATTAGACTAAGCAATTTTTCTTGTTAGGCGATTGGGAAATATTCCTAGACTGTCTAAACGACCTATGAAGTTACCTTGCATACGGTATTTTGTTTAATCTATGCATATTTATTTAAATTACAGATTCAAAAACATCCAACTTAGAATTACGTTTCATCCTGATTTTGTGAAACCTGTCGGAATATTCGTATTTATCCTGATTCTCTACATTTGAGATTTTTAGGTTTAGGCTTTTGATTAATGATAGAAGTAAATTGAAACCAACAATTTAGTTTGAAGAGTTTCAATAAATGGAGTAAAAAAAATACTTCAATTCGTGGATAAATCAGACAATTTTTATAACAAAAGATTTCGAAAGATTACCGAGTATGATTAAAATCATACAGGAAGCACTTGTCCAATATCGCTGCGAAACTACAAACGAGGAATAGCATCCTTTACAAACTTGCTGGGACATCGCGACGAGTACGGACAGCTGCTCAGCAGACCGCTGCATCACGTCTCGTATATTCGACGTCAGAATACTGCGCCTCTACCTGGATAAACAGCTCATATACGAATAGAGTATTTTGTTCTCTACCAGACTATGCGTATTGTTTCTTGGACTGAAGTCTACCACAAAATTCTGGCTCCCCGTTTTGAGCTACATCGAGCCGAAGCATATGCGACGCGTCAGAGCTGGACATCTCTCAATAGAGCGTGAATGGATCATGGTAGATGGAGAAACAAACAATCAGACATATAGTGCACGAATGTGGTCGTGGCACACAAGATGACTTTGTAAAAGCCACACTTGAAGCCGTTCGGTGGCTCCAAAATCTTGATTTGAAGCTATGATTTTTTACTAGACTAAATTTCTATGATGCTGTTCTTATTATATATATATATATATGTTTGTACTATCTTTTTTTTAACACCTTTCATAAGCTAAATAAATAAATTAATTAAAGGAATTAAAGAAGATAACAAGTAAATTATTTCTAATGGAATGCTATATACTGTTATATGTGGATTGCAGTGTTTATCTGCAGTTCTAATTGGATATAGCTTAGAGAACCTTGGCATAACTCTATAATTAATATTCCCTATATATGTTTATTGCTTCATAGTTATGAGCATGCATTATGTACATGTTTAGGTGTAAATCTATACGTTGCAAGAATTGTAATACATATATATTTAGATTTGCTTTACATCTGCGATAAGTTCATTTACATAATGTGTGTAAGTTAAATATCAGGATATCTATCATAGACAACCTTGATTACTACTCCTAGAACGCTGATAAAATTTTAAATGTTTATTTATATTTAAATATATTTGAAAGAAAATATTTACTGATCAATTCGATTATACAAAATTAAATAAATAATCACAACATGTGTTTGATGTGGTAAATAAATTTCTCTGCAAATATATACATGTATGCAAATTTCCTGTTTTATGTTGTAGTTTAAAGGAAGAAAAAGACTGGTATTTATGCTAATTGATAGTTATTACGCTGGATTTAATTTAATTTTCACTTATTTTATATAGTAGCTGTGATTGGAATTAGCTGATTTTACAACCATATAGTCTTTAAAAATTTTTGGTGAAACATTCGTACAAGGCAGGTAAAGATATTGCTGCATACTACATATTTAATAATATAAAATAAAAATTTTTTTTTTTTGCTTTGCCAACTCCCCTTCAACATTAATGACAAACTTTCGTATTTTTTCTACTTTCTCTTTTTTTTAATCTTTGGTTTTTTGAAGAAATTGTAGTATTATGTACAATTATAGAAAGAATAATCTACTACAAACAAAGAATCAACATTAATTCTGCATTAAAGACGAGAAAATTATCATGGAAGCTTACGTAGACAATTGTTTATCACAAAATCAAGTTTTCGAGTGGCATCGGCGCTTCAGAGAAGACGATGAGAATGTGGATGATGGTAAAAATATGGGACAATCAGTTGAAATAATGAACGAAAGAATGTCAAAAAGCAGCATGATTTCGTGAAAATTTTGAAAAATCTGTAACATTGGAAGAAACTCGAGAAGACGATAATTTCTAAAAAGAGATTGTAACTGGTGATAAGAAGTGATGTTTCCAATAGAATCCAAAAACCAAAGATCAAAGTCCACAAAAAAATGA
Source organism: Dermolepida albohirtum (assembly GCA_031893035.1). Taxonomy (NCBI): domain Eukaryota; kingdom Metazoa; phylum Arthropoda; class Insecta; order Coleoptera; family Scarabaeidae; genus Dermolepida; species Dermolepida albohirtum. Next base: position 101,778 of record JAVIWB010001462.1, on the reverse strand, counting down.
TCAAATGAAGAACATTAAAAAAAGAATCTTTCGAGAATTCAAAAATGAAAAATCAAGAGTTTGTAAACTTATTCGTCATTTTCACTCTGAATATCTAGAACCATACAATCGGCGATTGTTGGATACAAGTGCACCTCCTCATCATTCGCCTACTATCACTGATTTTTTGAAAAAAAAATATATAGTGCTTCTACAACCCTCATATTCATCATATTTGACTTCTGATGACTGATTACTTTTTATACTGTACTACATTTGGTGATGAAAGAAAACCGTTCTTCATTCGACTATCAGCAGTTGTAACATAAATAATCATTTCAAATAATTAAAAAGAAACAAGTTTCTTGAACAGAGCAATTTTTATTAATAAAATGAGATTCAAATTTGGTAATTGTTTAAAGACATCTCTTGCTAAAGTTTCTTTCTGTTTGTTTTTAAAATTTCAAAATGTATATATGGCCAAACGCTTAAGAACAGTATATACGTATGTCCTTGTATAAAAATACATTTTTCATGACATTTTATAATGTTTGTTCATATACATACAAGGCTAGCTTCAAATTAGTCAAGGAATTATTTTAGATAACAAAATGAAATAGGCAGAATGAAGAAACAATGCGGTAAGTGTTAACGAAAGAATAATAATAGAATTCAAATCATATAATGCAGTCCATAGGTCCATATATGTACATATTCTAAACAGCTCGTGAATACTTGTGTGTGCGTGCCCGTAATGTTAATGTGTGTATGTCTAAACAATTACAAATATTAATAGAACTCGATTACAGATTCATCATATTTATACAAGCATTTCTATATAATCAGCGGTTGGTATTCAAGCAAACATAAACTGTCGTACTTGGGGACACTTTTGGTAAGGGAGCACGATTTACGGTCATGATGGTTTAATCTCCTTCCTCTCAATTACCTCACTCAGATAAATAATTAACAATTAGTCCCGAAATCATGCTAAAAACAACTACTGAGCAAATGAGATTTTAATTGCATTACACTCACGTGAATTAGAATGACAGTATTGAGTATCTAGACGTAGACCAATATTTATATTTTACTTTGTGTATTATTTATGTATTTTTAATTATCTTTTAAATCAGTATTTCAAAGAGTAATATGACAATAATAAATTTAAGCCAAAAGTTTTTTGAAGGTAAATTACAAATTACTTTCTTTGACTTTTCGAAAACTTTTCTTTATTATATTTTTCATAAATGCAGTTTTATGTTTTGTGGGGCAAAATTTACAAACTCTGTAAGTAAACTTTTAAAAGAAAATGATTATTGAATTAGCGAATAGATTTATACACAGTTTGTCGCAGAGAAAACCAAACTTTTTTAAAATAGTAATTTTTAGTGGCGCCATCTATATTTGGTAAGGTATATATGTCAAAATATCATGGCATTTGCATTATTAGAAGCAGAGAAATTGCGCATAAAGTAACAGCGTGTATTTGGTATTGGTCAAAAAATGAATTTTACTCAAAAAGCAAATATCAAGTTCTGTTTTAAACTCGGTAAATCGTTTACTGAAACGTTTAATTTGATGAAACAAGTGTATGATGTTGCGTGTTTATCACATACGAGTGTGTATGAGTAGTATAAACGATTTAAAGACGGTCGTACGGACATAAACGACGACAAACATTGTGCAAAAAAAATCTGTGGTTATGGAAAGTAATATAGAGCTTGTGGTAAATTTATCAGAAATAAGTTAAAATTCTCACTGCGATACGTGGGAATAGAATTAAATATTTCCAAAAATTCAATTCATCGCATTTTAACACAGCATTTGGAACTGAGAAAGATTTGTGCCAGGTTTGTACCACACAAGCTAACTCATCAAAAATTGCTCCGAATTCAACATTTACACACTTGATTAAAAACTCAAAAAAGGACGAAAACTTCAGGTATTCTATTGTAACTGGCGATGAGACCTGGTGTTCAATATGATCCAGAGACCAAGCGTCAAAGCTCTGAATGAAATCATCCAAGCGAAGAAAGACAAAAAAAAGTTGTTTGGAGAAGTCAAAAGTAAAGACAATGTTGATTTGTTTTTATGAATCGAAAGGCATAGTCCACAAAAGTTTGTACCAACTAGTTAAACAGTCATCTTGGTGTTATGAAGCGTCTTTTGGTGCGTATTCGTCGTGTGCTCCCACAATATCGTGAAAATGGTAGCTGGCGTTTGTTACATAATAATGCACCATCTCATCGCTCGACGCTTATCACTGATTTTCTAACTAAAAATGGCAATTCAACCATCAACCATTCACCGTATTCACCGGATTTGGCCTACTGTAATTTCTATCTATTCTCTAAACTACATTTACCGATGAAAGGACAGCGTTATGCCGACGTCGAAGCCATTAAAAAGGCGTTGACAGCGATCTTGAAGGACATCTTTAAAGATGAATTTAAAAATTCATTCGACATGTTAATTGACCGCGCAAAATGTTGATTGAAGCCCAAGGCGATTGCTTTGAATAAAATAAATGAGTTTTATGAGAATAGTAAGCTTTTGTTTTTATTTTAAAAAAGGTTTCAATTTTCTCTGCGACAAACTGTAGAAAATAAGAACAGCCTAATTCAAATATATACAATTCTATCTAGAGCCAAAACATTTACCAGAAATGAAATTTAGTTTAAGCCTTTCGTCGTTATTATTTTATTAGTATTATATATACATAATTATCACAGTTTGCAATTTTGTAAAAATTTGAAGAGACTACTAGACACTTCTCACAATATCTTATGAAATAGAGAAACATACATACACTGCAGGCCATAAGTTTGGAATCAGTTTCAGTAAATTCATAAAAATTAAAATTTATCTATGTTACGTTCGTATTACTTTGATATAAGCACAAAGGGTTATTCTTAAGTACATTATAAAGTTTTACATAAAAGATGTAGTTTTAAATGCATTAATAGTTGGAAAATAACCAGAGATTAAGGAAACTCTGCGTGCGGTATTATTTATTCGAGCAGGTAATATTTCTGCATAATGAACGATTACCTGGAATGGACAAATTTTATTGCAGACCCTTCCGCATAAACCTTTTGTAATTACATTTAGTTTTTATATTTATAAGTATTTATACATTTTGAAGTAATGAGAATATTTTAGTTGCTTCGTATCATTTAAAGTGTGTAGACACATAAAAGTGTGTAGAATCAGTAAACATCGTTTAATTATGGCGAAGAGAAAGCAGATATCGCTAGAAAAACGTGTAGAAATTATTAGTGATCATAATCGGGGAGATTCTATACGGGATATCGCGAAAAGAATGAAGATATCGTACAAAGGTGTACAAAATACAATTAAAAGATACCAGTCTACTGGAGGGTATAGGGACAGAAAACGATCAGGAAGACCAAAAATTACAACTCCTGCAGAAGATCAGACAATTATATTGACGTCGAAAAGAGATAGAAGATTAACGGCCTCGCAAATCCGCGGTGAGTTTAACAGGGAGCGTGAAACTCGGATCTCTTTAACCACAGTAAAAAGCGGCTCAGAGCGGCTGGACTGATGGGACGTGTAGCAGTTCGCAAACCGCTTCTACGTCCGCAAAATAAAATAAAAAGGCTACAATGGGCTAAGTTGCACAAAGATTGGACAATAGAACAGTGGGAAAAAGTACTATGGACCGACGAATCAAAGTACGAGGTCTTCGGTTCCAGACGTCGGATATTTGTAAGAAGAACTGCTACGGAAAAAATGTTACCGCAATGTGTGGTGCCCACGGTAAAACATGGTGGCAGTTCTGTAATGATTTGGGGATGTTTTTCTTCGGCTGGTGTAGGAGATCTGGTGAAAATCGACGGAGTTTTGAAAAAGGAGGGTTACAGACAGATTCTCGAACACAACACTGTGCCCTCCGGTCTGAGATTACTTGGAGAAAACTTTATATTCATGCAAGACAACGACCCAAAACATTCTTCTCATTTATGTAGAGGATATCTCCAACAACAGGAAGCTGACGGTGTTTTACAAAACATGGTTTGGCCGGCACAATCGCCAGACCTCAATCCAATAGAGCTGTTGTGGGAAGAATTGGATAGAAAAGTGCGTGAAAAGTGTCCGACGTCCCAGACTCACATGTGGCAAGTTATACAAGATTCTTGGGCAAATATACCCAATGAAACCCTTACAAAATTAGTGTCTCGTTTACCGCGATTGTGTGCTGCCGTCATTAAAGCAAAAGGAGGGTATTTCGATGAAAAGTCCGTTTAGTTGATAATAAAAATAAGTGGATGTAAATAAATAAAATTTGCTTTTTTTCCTGCTTATTTTATAATAAAACGTTTTGGTATATTAATATTGTTTTATTTTTACAATGTTTGTTAAAGCCACTACAATATTTTCATTATATTCAGAAGTGATTCCTAACTTATGCAAGTGATTCCAAACTTATGGCCTGCAGTGTATGTACCTACGTATGTACATACTCGTATGTATATATTAGCACAAATAAATTGGAAAAAGAAGTTAATTTGGGAAAAGAATTAGAGCTTTATTTAAATGAAAATGATCTTTTAGCAGCGCATAGTGGAAAATTGAAAAGATAATTGATATACTGTTTAGTCCTTAGATATGTATTTCGACGAAATTACGAAATAAAGCTTCATTTAAAAACCAGTATAAAAAATAATTATAGGCCACAAATATTTGAGAGTGATGATTCGTTGTTTTCGTTGGGCGGTCGTTTTTAAATTTGCATTTAATTTTGTTACTCCTAACTTCAATAAATAGCTACTTACATGCAAACTAAGTGTTTGAAGATAACTTTTGAGTGTGAAATTATTCAATTATATAATAACATAATATCAATTTTGATTTTATAACTACTACAATACATTGACATTTAAAATATCAGTAAATTTAATTTATTCCAACATAGTTTGAATTGACAGCTTTGTTAGCTATTATTTTATGGTAAAACAAGTAATTTTTACATAAACAATTTACCATTTTGTGTATGTATGCCTCCTGAAATACTAAACTTTATAACCACGATAATAATTTGTTTCTAACTAAATCAACACAAGGCTACAAGGTCACATATACAAATAAGTAAAAAGTCATTTTGGTCCATTTCCTCAATTCTAAAGTGTTAATTACTATTAACTTTAATAACATTAACATTTAAAAATACAATAAATTTTGTTATTAATGGGATTATCCGCACGTCAGAATGATTGGTCATGAATAACTTTGCAATATCGTTGATTAATGTTGACATTGTTAAAACTCATGTATTTTCTAATTATGCCTGATACAAAAACATATTAAAAGTAAATTTGCAATTATGGAAAATAATTGGATTTCATTGCTTATTAAATATAAAAATTTAAAAATACAAGTTGTAGTCAGAAACGTTTCTTTTTAACTTACTGTAATGACAAATGCGAAAATTTTCTAATAGAATTGAATACGCTAGGCAAAATATCCTTAAAATTGAATTTTAAATCTGGATTCGCCATTAGAATATACAGGTCACTGTTTTTGAAGCAGCTCAACGACATTATTGACAAATCACTGTGGAGATTTGTTATTGTTTAAGCTTGGAGGACGAAAGGCTTCCTCTGTGACAGAGGGGCAAGTAGCAATTCAATGAAATAAACATGATCCACACAATTGTGCCATCAACAAACAAGTATTCCCAAGCAAACGTTTCTGCCCCTGTCCATACTGTTATAGAAGGAAATAAAATTCTTAGTATATCAATCACACAGTGTTACCAATGTATAATTAATACCACAGAACTCAGTAAAATAGACGTAGATATAAAGATTTGATGATGCATTTAACTGTTTTTGTAGATTTTAATAAAATCTAAAATTTTTGTAGATTTTAATAAAATCGTAGATTTGTTCCCAAATTTCAAACTGTTTTTTTCATGCATTATGAGTTCCAAATACTGTGAATTTGCACATCAGGTAAATTCTAGTGTACTTCAACGATAGTACATAGACACATTTATATTCAATTCATTAATTTTTGTTTATATTTTATGTATAGTTATCTTATATTGCTATTTATGTCTACATTTTATTAATAGTTATGAATGTAGATAATAGATGGAGTCAGTGTTTTGAAAATAGTTTTTAATAAATATAGCGGAATTTACAAGTTGTAATAGATTAAATTTAATTCAAATTATTGTTTCAATAATTGTACTTTATTACTATAATAATGATTTATCCATCTTAGGTAATTTTGACTTCGGAAGTTCAATTTCGCGCACACTTATGGCAATTGGCGAATGACATTTTGTGATTAGAGAGTTTAAAAAATAATTTGAATCGTGTATATGTATTTATTATCTTTTACATTTATAAATATAAAATAGAACGATCCAACCCTTATACTTGTGCATTTCACCCAATGGTTACTATACGAGGGTAGCCGCTTAAATTTCGGGAACTGGCAACACTGTTAGTGCTACCTCCGATCTGATGATCGCATCATGAAGTTTGTCATTTTTGACAATATATTTACCTTGACAGTTTTATTATCCGGTCGCTATTTCTAGTGTTAACATAACTTGAAAATTTTATGTCAGCGAGAAAATGGAATTAACTCGTGAACATTTTCGTGCAATTATTTTTCATAACTTTCGGCATGGATTATCTCAACAAGAATGCATCGACGAGTTGAATTCTTTATATGGAGATGAAGCACCATCGAAAACTAGAGTATATCGTTGGTATAGTTAATTCAAACTTGGACGGCGTTCTTTGGACGATGAATTTCGTGAAAGTCATCCCACAAATGTTGTGTCGGAAAACATTAATTCAGTGTCTGAATTAATAATGCAAGACCGTTTAACAAATGTAATGTCCGTTTTTTCCTTCAGTCTGAACTGAATCGCACCTTTGTGAAGACGTGTATGTTTTTGGTGAAAATTATTATTGTATTTGTAGAAAAGGGTATTTATTTTGAAGTATCTACCTGTTCCATTTCTTGGAAAGAATAATACACATGTCCTTGTCTCGCCTATGGAAATGCTGTCGGCAAGAGATATTCGGGCAATTTACCTCTTTCAATTTAAAAGGGGATTAAATGCAGCTGCAGCAACGCGAGAAATTAATCAGACGTTCGGTGAAACCACGTGTAATAAACGCACATTACGGCGATGGTTTAAAAAATTCGGCGCGGGAAATTTTGATTTGGAAAATGAGCCTCGCGGATATGCGCGTAGCACCGTTAATGACGACGAGCTGCGTGTAGAAGTTGAAAGTAATCTGTCGACAACAGTGCGTAGGCTTGCAGAAACATTTCAAGTGTCCATTGCCACCATTAGTCGTCACCTTTCTTCGATTGGCAAAGTGAAGAAACTCGATCGATGGGTGCCGCACCAATTAACGGAAGCCAATAAGCTCCGTCGATTAGAGGTGGCTACCTCTTTGGCTAATCGACAGAAAGTTGAACCGTTTCTTCATCGCGTGGTAACGCGTGACGAAAAGTGGATACTTTATGATAATCGGAGACGGTCAGGACAATGGTTAGATCGAGGTGAAGCACCAAGACAGCATGCACGAGCATCACTTCACCCGCGAAAGATTATGGTGACTGTATGGTGGACCAGTAAGGGTATTATTCACTATTCATTTTTGCAACCTGGTGAAACCATCACGGCAGCGTCCTATTGTGCCGAACTGGAAACTATGCATGGAAAATTGAGCCGCTTGCAGCCCTCACTAGTCAATAGACATGGACCCATACTTCTTCATGATAATGCAAGACCTCATGTTGCACGACAGACAATCCAAAAACTTTCGGAATTTGGTTACGAAATTCTCCCTCACCCACCTTATTCACCTGACCTTTCGCCAACTGATTTTCATTTTTTCCGAAGTTTAGACAATCACTTAAAAAATAGGGACTTCCCTGACCGGGAGTCAGTAATAGCAGTGTTTGAGCAATATGTGAGCCGCCAAAACCTAGATTTCTTTTCAAAGGGAATTTTTCAGCTTCCAGGTCGTTGGCAACAAACTATTGATGTAAATGGAGACTATTTTGCAGCATCAATATTTATATTTTTTTAAATTTAGACTTTTTTTATTCTTTACAAAATCGGACATTTCATATGTAACAACCTGATATTAGCAACCCCAGCGTGCATAAGAACGCATGAACATTTAGCCGTTAAGGATCTATGTTCATGTTGGGTACCATATAATTTGACAACCGCTCAAAAAAGGACTCGCATCGATTGGTGCCAAGAAATGTACAAAACATACAATGGCGGTGCTTCAAAGAACATTTACAAAGTCGTCACAGGTGATGAATCTTGGATCTATACGTATCAGCCCGATAGTAAACGGCAGTCGACAGTGTATGTATTCCAAGATGACCCAAAACCAACAGAAATTGTTCGTGCTCGAAGCACATCAAAACAAATGGTCGGCTGTTTTTTCGGAAAAGCCGGTCACGTTGCAACCGTGTCTTTAGAGAATTGTAGAATGGTCAATTCCGAATGGTACACAACTATTTGTTTGCCAAAAGTTTTTGAAGAAATAAGAAAAACAAACTGGAAACGACAGATCATTCTTCACCGTGACAATGCGAGCTCTCATAGGTCGGTTCAAACCATTGAATATTTGACCGGACAAAACATTGAATTGATGAGCCGTCCGCCGTACAGCCCTGATCTAGCACCCTGTGATTTATTTTTGTTCCCACACGTGAAGATTAAACTTCGTGGTCAACGGTTCAAAATTCATAAAAAAAATATATTAGAGATACCGCCTTCACAGTAACATCAATGCTTTTCGGATTGGTTTGATTTTCAAGGAGAATATTTTGAAAAGCAATAAAGCTATTTTCGATAATTAAATTTTTTTTTGTTTGTTATTACCGAAATATAAACGGCTACCCTCCTATAACACTCGTACCGCTGAAAGCCAAAACCTACACGGTGTACGTTTTGGCTTTCAGCGGTATGGATCGCGTGCGGAATTTGTTTTCGTACGGGTACTTTTACCGTAGTTTTCCAGGTGCGACACTGGTTTATTATCTGCTGATGATGACAACTTAGTTGTCGAAATACGTATACAGAATACGAAAATTAATGTGGCAAGGGGTTTATATATCAACCTTCAGTGATCATGAAACTATTGTACAAGTTCTTAAGTTGTACATACGTAGAATGGCATAGGCAGAAAATTTTAAGTATACTATAAACCACGAAAGTTGTTGAAGAAAAAGGGCGCAAACATTTTTCTAATAGAGTTACTCGCTACGTTTTGTCGAGAAATTGTGAAAAAATGGAAACAGACGTATGCAGAGTATGTATATTATGCACACATGTGTCACGTATAATACAGATGAAATAGTATTTTGACCTATGAAGTTTGTCTTTTCTACGGTTTCGATATTGTTATATTTCTTGTATTTTACCGCTGTTATTTGTTATTATTCTAATAGATAATTTATCGTATATATTTCATCATCCTTGTAAGTTCAAGCTTGGATAACCTATGTAGGCAGCTTTTACATTTGTTATTTACAGATTTACTGGTTAGATATATACTATATTATCGCATCTAACAGCAATATAAATATATCAGGTTGTAACATAAATCCTGTCCGAAAATTTGTAAAACTTGTTTATTAAATTTTTGTACAAAGTTTTTATTTATCAATCGTCAATGTATTTTCCCTCATTATTTATTACCGCTAGCCATCTTTCAGGTAACATATGAATTCCTCTACGGAAAAATTCTTCGGATTTTGAATCAAAAAATAAAGTTACTGCGGTTTGAACATCTTCTTGGGAATTGAAGCTTTTTCCATCAAGGTGGTTTTGTAAGCTTCGAAATAAGTGGTAATCCGTAGGAGCAAGGTCTGGGGAGTACGGTGGATGTGAAATTTTTTCCCAGCCAAGTTCTTCCAATTTCTGAGAAGTGATGCGAGCCGTATGTGGGCGGGCATTATCTTGATGGCACAGAACACCGCGCCGATTGACCAGTGCTGGGCGTTTTTTTCGCAGGGCTTCCATTAAACGGTCGAGTTGCTGACAGTAAAGTGCGGCAGTGATGGTTTCGTTCATTCCCAGCATCTCAAAATGAATTACACCTTTAATATCCCACCAAACACAGAGCAATGTTTTCATTGGATGCAGTCCAGCTTTAGGCGTTTGCACCGCCTTCTCACGAGGATTAAGCCATTGATGATGACGCTTAATATTTTTGTATTGCACCCACTTTTCATCTCCGGTAACAATTTGATTTAAAAACGGAGCACGGAGATGACGAGAGTGCATTGAAATGCACACATCAATACGATGTTGGAGTTGTGCTGGCGATAGTTCATGCGGTACCCATTTTCCTAACTTTACCACTTTTCCCAATGATTGCAAATGACGATGTATAGTCATATGACTTACGTCAAATTCTTGTGCAAGTTCTCGCACTGTTGTAAATGGATTATTTTCAACCCGAGTTCGAAGGACCTCCCTATCAAATCCAGAAGGCCGCCCGGTACGCTCGTCATTCTTCAAACTTAAGTCACCGTTTCGAAACTTTTCAAACCATCTCCGACACATCCGTTCACTAACAACATCATTGCCATAGACACCTTGAATGTTTCTAGCCGACTCACTCGCGTTATTTCCTTTTTTGTATTCGTAAAGCATAACATGTCGAATATGTTCTTTTGTCACTTCCATCTTTAATGGACGAAAAAGAAATTGAGAACAATATGTACACTCTTCAAAAGTTGCAGAAGTACTGACTAACTTATTGCGAATAAACCAATATGACTCATATTGCAGAGATTTCGCAACGTTTCGTCGTAATGCGTATATATGCGAGTTGCTGGGAGAATCGGACAGAATATATGTTACAACCTGATAGTATTTAATTTGACGTCCTCACTTCCTGTTGATATTTTATTTCATACGACAGTGATCACGTGATCGGAAAATATTCTTGACTTAAATTATATAGTTTAAACTTGTCATATGAAATGGGCCTTCCTAATTGCAAGCTATTCACTATAAAACTTTTATAAAATACGTACAACTGCGTACGTACATATTTATATTGTTTATGATTTATAAGGTTTTACCAAAGCAATGAAATTTTGGATTGGGATTGAGATATATACGTATGTATATACCATATATATATATATATATATATATATATATATATATATATGTATGTATACATATACATATACTATATATATATATTCAAAAATTGTATTTTCATAAAATACGTGTATATTGAAAGTTAAATATCTTGTATGAAAACATTACATAATAAAAATATCAATATTGCTTCTGCTTAAAAGAGCGTACATAGCGAATTTGCCAAAAATGGAATAAGAAAGCAACACCATTTAAAATAACTATCGGGTTGATTTTTTTTCCACTTCCACATCGCCAACACAATCAATCTTCATAAGCAGTCGCATTTATAAAATGCGCAAAGTAAAAGGTTTTCGTGTTTCAATTTGGAATGATGTATGACGGCGACACAAATATTTTTGTTTTGATGGGAGGGTCGCTGATAATGCGGAAGAAATGATGTATGTTTGGCGAATGTCCGGTAAAAGCTAGTTCTATAAATATCCGTCGATTCGCACTGTAAGTAAGCGTTACGATAACAGTGGCTCTTGAAAAATGTTTTGGTTTGTCGAGGGTCTCATCGAAAACGCGAAAACAACCGAGTATTAGAGATAATCCAAAATAAATATAATTAATTCTGTTTCGAAATGGTTTCTAGTAGATGATTTTTCTTCTAAAACAATACAAAGGAAGTAAATAGTTGCTCGTATAGTTCTGCTATTAATTAGGATTATATAAAACTAGTTTTTATTACCAGATATCTAGCTATACAAGCTTTGTTCAAGAAACTCCCTTAATTTTCTTTTATTTAAAGAAAATTTATTCATTAATATTAACACGGTCGCCCTTCAAAGTAATTCCATAATTAATAATAATAATTATCATTAATATTATTATTATTATTATTATTAACATACATGTGCCAGTGCTTTTTCCAATCTTAAAAACATTTTTAGAACCCACTTTTTGGTATATCTGTTAGCTAGCACCTTTGGACATTTTTCCCTTTATATTATTATTATAGTGATAAAGCGTTATCGTTTCAGCTTTCTCTTTATACTCGAAAAGGTCGCAGAGGGCGAATACGGTGGCTGTGGCATTACCACAACGTTGTTTTTTCTTTTAATAATAATCACGTGCAAGCAGTGAAGGGTGGACAAGTGCATTATTGTGATGCAATTTCCATGTATTGCTTATCCACAAGTTTTGTCGTTTCTTTTGAATTGCTTCGCTTAAATGGCGTGATAGTTCCGGGAAACACTGTGAGGAGAACCTTGAAATCTGATCGAATTTGACGTGCTTTATTTGATCTTGGTTTCTCAAGAAGCCATTAAGACGATTGAGTCTTAGCTTGAATACCATACCCATATATACATGCTTCGTCGCCTGTTATATAATGCGTTAAAGCGATTCCCTGTCGACAACGACTTAATTTAACATTTTTTCGGCAACTCCTTTCAGACACTGTTTTTGTTAAAAATTCAACAATCTCGGCACAAATTTGACTGCAACTATTTTCATGCCCAAATTACAAGTGAAAATTGTTTCACATAAGCCCTATAGGATGACTACTTCAACAGCTTCTCTAACAGTGGTTCGTCAGTTAGCAAGGACAATTTTAATTTTTTAAACATTTTCGTCAGTAATTGTGGTGCCAGACCTTCCCATACTTTCATCTTTACGACTCTCTTCAAAACATTTATACCATAAAAACTTAAAATTCTTATAGCAGATTCACCAAAAGCCCGTTCTACATTTTAAATTCTTCACATTGTAATTTATTTTTAACACTTAATTTAATGCAAATTTTTTGCTCCGTTTTCTTATAGATTAAAGAGCTTCTGAACACACAAAATGTGTCTTCTTAATTGATCTGTCAAAGAAAAACTATTCATCCAATTTGTCTGAAAATTGACATATGCTTCACTGACAGACACGGCACGCTAATGTCAGACAAATAATATGAATTCGGTCGGATGCCTGTTTGACGCAATATTTAAAAATTCGTGATGTATATTGGTCAAACCTCATATTTCTACAAAACGAAAATACCCAGAACAAACCACAGCTTTTTTTATCAAATACGTACATTTATCATTGTTTTTTCTGAACTGAAATGAGGAAATTAAATCTCTTGTATAGTTAATATATTAAAAAATATCTCGAAAAAGTAGGAGTGAATATTTACAATATAAAAAAAATTAACAAACTGTGGTAACGTTTTCACCAGATAATAGAATATTTTTGCTGTTCTAACTATAAATTTTAAATATTTCATAAATTCAAGTCCATGCTTCCTATATAATTTTTTAAGTATAGTGTTTATGAACGAATTCTCTATACCTCTTTTAAAATAATGTAGAAATTTAGATATCAATTAAAAATGTTTGTATATACGAATAAAGGTAATTAGACTAATTACCATGAAATTAGTATTTGAAAAAACTAAAATTAATTATTGAAAAATATAATATCTTAAGATTTACGTATCCACCGTTGCATTTTATAATTTCCATACAAACTTTTTGCAACTTCAATATATACATTCTTATGAAAGGTGTCCGGTAGAGTATTGTTGTAAGCATCCTCAGAACGTTGCCAAAACTTTGCATACCTAATGTTTCTTGAACGATAAAAAGTTGTTTGATACTATAAAGTTTAAGATTTTTTTAAAAGAATGTGTTAATACTTATTAACTTATTATACTTATTATAATTAGAAAATTTTCTAAGAACGTGTGAACATAGTCGGAGGAATAAATTATACCTCATTTATGCATTTCTAACCTATAATCTTACTATGCGCTGTACCCTATATAATATGTCATATTAGACAATTTTTATAGTGAAGCACTATATACTCAGCTGTTTATTGATCATTGACATACTATTGTCATCGTCCTCGATGAGAATCTGTAGTGTTTAATTTTGGTATGAGCCATTGCTTTCTTTTTTGAAACAGCTATCTATTTAAGCAAAACCTTAACTGATATGGAGAAAGTCTAACGCGAAAAAAATCCATAGTCTATTTATTGGTGTATTATGATTTGTACGAGAATTGTCAAGTCATTTTGAACCGCTTCATATACTAACATTTACTTAAAATGTAGTACGTACTTTGGGGCGATATCCCAACCGGAATAAGCACTTACCTTTAATAATAAAGTTTTGTCATCTAAAGGTATAAAGCTTGAGATATAAATCCATAGTTCAGTCGCAGTTATTATCGACTAGAATATTGTTCCATATTCGCAACAAAGTTGCCAAGTTGTTTCATATTCGACAGATACTTTTTCCTCAGCTTTATTGCGACAGACACGTTTTTCTCATAGTAGCCTCCAGACTTTTTTTTTGCAAAATCCTTGCCATCAATTCTAATACGTTAGCTGTATCGAATTCCAAAAGCACTTTGCCCTAGCTACATTTTAATATAAACTCACTTCCAATCAGATTGACATCTGATGATTGGGATGGCCTTCCTGTTGCATAATTTTCTATTTTCTAGAAATAAATGTGCACAGATGACTCCGATGTTTTAAATTGTTATCTTCTTTAAATGTCCAATTTGATAACCACTACACTTTTTGGAAAACACCTAATTCCCACTATTTTCTTAACATCAAAATTCCCGGAAAACAAAAAGCTCACACATTAAAATGATCCCACAAATACATTTTCAAAGGGTGTTTAACAGTTACTTCCAGCTTTGACATACCACCCACGCTTTTCCTTTGTGGCCCACATACAAAATAAAGTCTGTTCGCATTATGTGCCCACAAATCGATGCGTTTTTGAGTGAAAAACGGCTTACACTTTTACTACTTTCATATTTTAACATTTAACATTTACATAGAGCTTTGTTGGCTTATTGTTTTTATTAATACATTTAATCTTTTCTCAATTTAAACCTAAGATTTTGTCGAAACATAACTCCGATCATTTCATCCTACTTTTTTTTGTTATTGCAACAGAGATTTATGTTCTAGCAAGTCATTGATCATTTCTTAACAAAAAAATGGGGTTTATAATGAACTCATCCCCTCAAATAATTGCATAACAAACACTTTTTACACCACACCTTTGTGTTAACAACACAAACATAAGTATTATGTTTCGGGTGCTTGTGCAAACTCATTTTTTAAGAAATAATTCGAATTCATAGATAAGACTAAAGTATGTAATATTCAAATAAATACGGTGGGCGCCAAATTATTAAAGGTAAATCTTATGTGCTATAGTAATAAATTATCGATTTTGATTTCATTATCTGTGTACATATATTACAACATATTTATGTCTTTATTATAATTATGCACAGCTTCGCACTTATTAAACGAAATTTATAACATTCACAACGGATATGCGCGTATTTTTAAATTTTGATTACGAAAAGGAGTTTAACAAATATTTATATAAGTAAGGCAGCGGCAATGTTATGTAGTAATTGCAACAGCAATTCTAACATACACATACCCATGCCTTTTCTACATAGATGTTACGTATCAAACAATCATTCTGACATTTACGTCATAGATATACTTAACCATTTACGCAAAGCGATGTTTATTCAAATAAGAACGTCATTTAATGGTAAAGAGTTAAATATGCACTGTAGACGTCATTTTTATATTGTGAATATCATATCTTGTTTGAACTGATATAAATAGGAAAGTATGTATGTACATATATGAAAGTATAAATTTAAAAAAATGAGAATTTATAGTAACAAAATACGGTTACTCACGAAAACCATGAACCAGCATAAATGTAAATTTAATCATTAGTGTTATTGAAAATTAATACTAATACTTTTTAGAGAATATGTACACAATGACTTACGAAAGTTTTTGTACGTGTCATGGATATTAAGAATTATCGAATGTTGTCTGTATACTATGGAACATATTTATTTTACAACGTTAAAAAGTCCTTATAACAATGTGAAACTGTTATAAGTGATATTATTTAATGCTAACGGGTCTTTCATTAAGCGTTTCCTATCTTTAAATTTAAATAAAACAAAGTGTGTGTGAGATATCATCGAAATTTTTTATTCATTCGAAATATAACATCGTGGAAATGGCCGCCGCGGCTTCGCTGAGTGGCGTGCGTCCAAAATGCCCAATTTTCCATGACTCTGGCGCATAAATCAGGCTGAATTTGACCGATTATGCTGGCTTTGAGGGCTGTCGTGGCTTGTGGCTAATTCGCATAGACCTGCGACTCAAGAAAACCCCACAAGAAAAAGTCTAACGGGGTCAAATTGCACGATCTCTGTGGCCACTTCACATCACCTCCACTTGAGATAACCATGCCCTCAAATCGCTCATGGAGAATGTCCAATGTGGCACGTAGCGCCGTCCTGTTGAAACCACATGTCGTTGGTGTCCATATCATCTAATTCCGACCAAAAGAAGTGGGTAATCATCGACCTATAGCGCTCACCGATGACGATGATGGCCTGCCCAACGTCGTTCTCAAAGAAATATGGACTGATGACGCTGCCAGCCCAAAATTCACACCAAACAGTGACTTTTTCGGGATGCGTTGGACGCTCTTGGCTGTCATGTGGATTGGTATCGTCCCAAATTCGACCATTTTGTTTTTTGACCTACCCATTCATCCACAAATGGACCTCATCGCTGAAGATGATTTTTTGATGAAAATTAGGGCCAGTTTCCAACTGCTCTATGGCCATTCAGCGAACACACGTCGTTGACTATGGTCGTTTATCTTCAGCTCCTGGGTCAGCTGAATTTTGTACGGGTGCAGGCCCAAGCCACGGCGCAAAATTCACCAAGTTGTGGTTTGCGAAAGGCCGAGTTCTTGTAAGCAACGCGAAATCGACTGCCTCGGATTCGCCTGCATACTCTCACGAACAACGGCAATGTTTTCGGCAGCTGTTGGTTCATTGTTTACTGAACTAGTGGACTCAGATTTATTCACCACACTGCGAATAGTCCTCTCGGTAGGACGGCGACCGTAAAATGGGCGAAGCGCGCGGAACGTTGCCCGAACAGAACACACATTTTGATCAAACAATTTTATCATTTGCATGTGTTGTTGAACGGTATATCCGTCCAGGGTGATTTGGCAAAACAGACTGCCAATTAGACAGATGCAGCTGCAACAATATGTCCGCTCTCAACTGTCAAAGTTCGGAAGTCCCTTGTAATATATTCGGAAAATCTCTTGTAATATATATGAGTTAAAAATAAAGCTACACAAATAAAAGAAACTCTTAGGCCAAAATAGCCAAATTTATCGGTAACAGTGCAGAATATAAGAAACATTTCAAAATATCTGCAATTATCTAAACCGCTATAACAAGTGGATATCCAATGGTTCTAAATGAGTGCAGCGACTTTAATTCCGTGTAGGCGAAAATAGAATTCCACCAGTGCGGAATTGCATACTAAAAAGAAAGTGGGCTCAGAAAACAGGAAGAATTTTACGAAAATCCAGACATAACGGAAAACCATCGCTAGCAACCTTCCATTAGCGATATTTATGAACAGACTATATTTATATCCTAAAAAATATTTGTATATAGGCGTAAAAAATTATTGTTAAGATATAAATAGATCTAGCAGAATTAGCATGTGAAACATATAGCTAAAGTGCCACAACATAACGTATAAGAAATTACTGAAGATGTTATTAAGGCATGGCAAAATATGTCTGCCAATGTTACACAAAATTTTGTTAAACAAATTTCCAAGACTAGTAGTTCTCTGAGAGGTTAACAAGGACTCAATAAAATATTAAACATTTTATATTTAATTGTAAAAGAATTTTTGTTATGATATGAAAACTATTGAAAGTAATAAGAGCGTCCATACTTTTATTAGGGTTTTTTAACGTTTAAATGCAAGTAAATATTCACTGCCATAATTGGATGTTTCAAATTTATGGTTTTCGACATACTTGAGATGTATAAAAACTATTGTAACTGATTGTAAGTAATTGTTATAATTAGAGACCGACATTGTGTAGTTCAAACTTTTGGTTAAACTTATAAAGGAGGCTAAACTTACTGTTAGAAAACTATTGTAAATATGTATAAAATTACATTTAGGCCTCCTTTCAATTGTCAAAACTATTACAAAAAAGAGAAAATGGAAAAGAGAACAAGTATAGTTCAGTAGTAACCTTCAAATAATATTACTGTTTATATGGTATGCTATAGTGCTAGTCAGATGAGGAAACACAAATATGAACACTTGCTGCAAAGACAAGAAATATTGCAGATTTTTTCAGAATTGTCAAAGTATACATAATATTTGAGTTTTCATGCATATATATGTATATGGCATATGTATGTAAGTGTTATTTTTATTGGGTCTGGGAAAAAGTTCGTGGCGTTTTTCCCGATAGATGGCATTGGTTGCCGATAATTAAAGAAGATGATCTTCCGAACGTTAGTTTGAGCGTAGAAACATTGTAATCGGTGCAGTGGTTGGAAAGTTATTCGCACTTGAAAATGGAGAAGAATAATGAGAAATTTCGCTATATTCTGCAATATTATTATGATAAGGGGAAGAACGCTGCGCAGGCTTGTGATAAAATTTGTGCTGTGTACGGTGAAGGTACTTTATCGAAATCTGTTGCGCGGAAATGATTCGCTCGCTTTCGTTCTGGAAATTTCAATGTGAAAGATGAGTCACGCTCCGGTCGTCCAATCACTGAAAAATCTGATGAAATTCTTGAAAAAGTCCAACAAGATAAGCATATCAGCAGTGTCGATATTGGCATGGAGCTAGGCATTGACCACAAAACTGTTTTGAACCATTTACACAAAGCTGGTTACAAAAAAAAAAGCTTGACGTATGGGTTCCTCATGAGTTGAGCGTGAAAAACATGATGGACCGAATTAACATCTGCGATGCGCTACTGAAACGGTATGAAATCGAGCCGTTTCTGAAACGTTTAATAACCGGAGATGAAAAATGGATTACGTACGATAATCGGAAGCGTAAAAGATCGTGGATAAAGGATGGTGAGCCGTCACAAGCGTTCGCTAAGCCAACATTGACGCCAAAAAAAGTGATGCTGTGTGTATGGTGGGACTGGAGGGGAATCGTCCACTACGAGCTACTTCCAACTGGTCAGACGATTGATTCTCAACTCTACTGTGCACAACTAGAGAGATTACGCCAGGCGATTGAAAGAAAACGGCCCGAATTGATTAATAGGAAAGGTGTTGTCTTCCATCATGACAACGCCCGACCACACACTTCTTTGATGACCCGTCAAAAATTGAGAGAGTTTGGTTGGGAAGTTTTGATGCACCCACCTTACAGTCCGGATATAGCACCCTCTGACTATCATCTGTTTCGATCTCTGCGGAACTCTCTCAATGGAATTAAGTTGGTTTCAAAAGAAGCCTGTGAAAACTACTTGATTCAGTTTTTCAACCAGAAACCACATAAGTTTTTCACCGATGGGATCATGGATCTACCAAAAAAATGGCGAAATATTGTCGATAATAATGGAGCATATTCGGTTTAAATGAATTCGTCCACGCGCCATGCGGGGACCAGTTGAATTTTACTGAAAAAACGCCACGAACTTTTTCCCAGACCCAATATTTGCGTGTGAGTAAAATTATTAGTGGTATATAATTTTTAATAGCGTATTATTTAAGGCATTATATCTCAATTAATTTAAATGCTTAGCTCTAAATATCATTACTTCTATTTTATAATAATATTATTACAATTGATTAATATTCCCTAGAAAATATTCGTTATCAGTTGATAGACTTTCGTAAGTACGTTACATCAACCCTATTACAATCAAATAAACGGAATTCTATTTTGTTTCAAAAAAAAACCCGGCCTTTTCCAGTTATATAAGATACTAATTCAGTCATCAGTTTCTCCTCTACTCTTGTATAAATTTTGCATATTTAAATTTAAAACGTTCGAAAGTACTATATAATTATTCGACTCTACACAACTCTTTCAAGTACTTGACTTGTACAGTATTTTTTGCATACACAGTATGCGACTACAAATTCAATTACCATTCTAGCATTCATACCAGTACAAGTTTGATTGCTACATGGAAGTAATATAATAAATCAACGTAAAAGTATATATATCTATATACTTTTACGTTGATTTATTATATTTATTATATTATTATTTTGCCTAATTCGTTACGATATTTTGCATTATAAATCTTAATAAAATCCTAAAAATATATATACAGACTTGTTCATTCTAGAATTAGATATGCGCTGTCCACAAGTGGAAAGAGTGCAGTTAGGTTAAAGCGCGCGAGAAAGGAGGATAGAATATCTCTCACTGGCAGTTTCGTTTTCTCCCACTTTTGTATTGCAAACAACTTCCCCTACTTTCTCGCGTTTATTTCAAGAATATTTTATTAGTTTCACGCCAAACGGCAAAACATTTCAAGAAAATAGCCATGTTTGAAAATCTTTTTAATTTTTAGAATTTTCTATTTCATTTATTACATGAATATTTTATTAGTTTCACGCCAAACGGCAAAACATTTTAAGAAAATAGCCATGTTTGAAAATCTTTTTAATTTTTAGAATTTTCTATTTCATTTATTTCAAGAATATTTTATTAGTTTCACGCCAAACGGCAAAACATTTCAAGAAAATAGCCATGTTGCATTTTATTAAAAGATTCAAATAAAATGCATCAAATAATTTATACAATTCAAAAATGTAGGTACGTATTGTCAATGCACGCGAGAAAGTAGGGGAAGTTGTTTGCAATACAAAAGTGGGAGAAAACGAAACTGCCAGTGAGAGATATTCTATCCTCTTTCTCGCGCGCTTTAACCTAACTGCACTCTTTCCACTTGTGGACAGCGCATATCTAATTCTAGAATGAACAAGTCTGTATATATATATATATATATATATATATATATATATATATATATATATATATATATATATACGTAAAAACGTAAAAAGACAATAAAAGGATTACACATATAAATCTAACAAAGTAATTAGTATAAAATTAGGATTTTATTAAGATTTGTAATGCAAAATATCGAAACGAGTCAGTCAAAATATGATAATGATGATACACAATAAATAATTCATTTGTCAAATATACCCAGAAATTTCAAGCGGTAAATACTATTACACAATGGATGTAAAATAAAATGTGCTTTAAAACTATTTTCCATTGTAGCCCACCATTATTATATACAACCGATTGCTAGAGATATAAGATTGGCAGGATACCACCAGCAGTCCCTATTTTGTTGATAGTTTTACTAAATCGTAATATTATTTAAACAAGCTGCACAGCAGTTTTAAAGCAGAAGCCACGAGTCTCTTTCTAATCGCATTCATTAAACAAATGAAGCACAGCTTACACCGCATGAGCCTGAATATTACATTGATGGCATGTTTTCTACTAAAAATATACAGTAATACTGCAGATTACAAATCTGTATTAGGGGTAAAATATGAGACATCTCCACAGTTGTACACAAACATCCCTTGAACTTTTACATTGCTGGTGATCTGGCTAAGTAGTGCCTCGTAACTCGAATATCGTTTCAATTGTAGCTCGTAAAACTAAACTCAGAATTCTTTGTGATGCAATTTTTCTCAGACCCAAGTATTTCAAAGTTGTATTTACTAATCTTACCCTAATTTCTACTATATGATACTGATCTGCTTACAGGTATTACAGTGATGCGAAAGCAGCATGAAATTCTTCATCAATAATATTAAAATGTGAGGTTTTCGATCTTGGTAATATTGCATGATATACGACTAGGCTGCTATTGTTGCGAAAACATAACAATACTATACGCAGCCCTCGTCTCTTCGTTTATACGCATGTGCATTAAGCGAACAGATAGGTATACACCTAAATATCACCCAAACAATATTATCTGATTATATTGCATTACCATGCAATATAATCAGATAATATCGTTTGCAGCAGTTTTGTTTCAATTATAGAATCAACCTTCCTTTTGCAAATTAATAGTAGTATAGAAACAAATAAATGATGATAAATTCTTAACCATTGTTGTTTATGAAACAAGTATTTAAATATATTACTGAGTTTGGGAAAAATGTAATATTAAGAATTCGTATTGCATATATATAAAAACACATATTCCTAAGTTAGAAGTTAAGTGAAATTGTTTATCAAGCTCGTGATAGGTTTGACAAAGAAGACAAATTTGTATTACTTAATTTTTTATCACCAAATTCATCCAAAGTGCAGAAACACTTATGGGCCACCCTCTGTTTGCTTAAAAATCGAACTAGAGGAAGAAGGAGGCAAATGTTCTTCATAATATGAAAATATGAATATATTACCCTGCCAAATAAGTTCACTTCTGTTCTAATAAACTATAGATGAGTACGTAAAAATTTTAAATTTTGAACGTTTTTAATCTAATATTTTATCGTGATTCATTAATTTATTGAAAGACAAGAAAACAATAATACAGGAACGTAGAACTTTATCTAGATTTGATAAAAAAAGACCGTATATTTTTAACCATAATATAGTAATTTAAAGTGTTAAAAATAAATTTTCTATTACAGATTAATACTAAAAAAGAAAATATATATATAGAATTTTATAGCAGTGTAATCATTCTAAAGATGTAAAGAGCGACAAAAATAGTTTTTATCGTACTTTTACATATTATAGTATATTATTTCAATTATTTAATCGAAAGAAATCTGTTTTTGGATCTATAGAGCGTTAATAATTTTTGAAATAAAGAAACTTAATAATATACATTCTGTACAACTATTTAAACATTAAAGAAAAATGTAGAATATGAATTTTATTGTTGTAATAGTTACAACATTCAGTATATTTGCTGAAGTTGTATGTTAAATTTATTGCATACTAGTGATGATTAATCGCAGCTATAAATACTTGAATATTTTCTAAAAAATAAAATATCCCTATAGATATCGTATATGAATGTTTCTTTTTTTGGAGTGAAGCGTATATATTGACAAAGATAACCGTAAAACATCCAATGCAATAAAAATATACACGATTGTTTGATTTATGACTGCAAGCTCGGCCAATACTACCACAATATCATGCCAACACTAACACATGTCAATTCATAAATAGTTGCGGCCGGTACAATATGGAAATGGACAACACGTGCTTAATGCCATTAAACTGGAAAATCTAACGCAACTGTTTTACCAGTAATTGACTACTACGCTTATGAAACTGGTTGGTCCTCAAATAATTGTTGCGAACCTAATCCTGAGAATTTTGACCCTTTAGATTATTTATTAAAAATGATACCAAGTGAATATAATAATTACGAAAGAAGAATTGTGATTTATAATGATTTCCGTAAGCATATCATTATAATTTAATTTATTTAAAAACAGCGGTCTTTTGAATTCTATTGTTAGTATTTTTCTTTTTCCTTTTGCATTTATACTAATAAAATATCGATTAGTTTTGTTTTTTGTTTCTTATATGATACCATATTTAATCAAATTTTGTACTCATTCATAGCCCCTTCTATTTATTATTAGTTAGAGTCTGGCAGTTTAAAGTTTTGTGTAAAGAAACACTTGCATTGACATTGTTAACAGTGAAAAGCATCTTTCTAAAACTAAACGGAGGTGGTCTTGATTTTATGAAAGGTGATCTAGTATTGGTAATTATATAATTTAATAGAAAATAGGTACATTAAAAGACAAAGTACTTGAATTTAAAAAAGCTGTCTCATACTAAACCCATGTGGTTGGTATTGATTTTGAGCATGGTTATTAATGGAATATGTTAATGTCAAATGAGGAGAATTGTTATAATATATGGAATAATTCAATTTCTAGGTGTCACATTAATCAGCTGCGTTTAGACAAAATACTGACTGTTCGACACCTCGATTCATTTATTACTTAATACCGACAAACTTGTGTGTGAAGTCGCAAAAAAAGCCAAATTGTAACAAAAAATTATAAATGAAAAGTCAATATAATAAAATATATAAACGATATTCTATTGGTCGAAAACTTTATTTTGAAATAAATAACAAATGTTTCACTATATTCAAACATCATCAAATCCAAAAATGTACTAAACTGTATTTAAAAATTTAATATTACTTATAATATATATACCGTGAATATATTTTATAATGCAACATGCACATACATACATACACTAGTTGCTAGAGTAACGTAATAATGAAATGACAGCAATGTATTTTAGCGTGTATTTTATTTTGCAACATAGGATGTCAAAATAAGTTACTCTATTTTTGAGGTATGTATAGTGTAGAAGAAAAACTGTTATTAGTGAACTGGTATAACTCGAATATGAATTTGAGGAGAGTAGCAGATTTGTTTCAAATTACATATCGTGACCGTCCAAGACCGAGTCCAACTACATTAAGTAGGTTAGTACAGAAGTATAAAAATAATGGATGCATCGTTCCTAATCATAAAAAAAGAATAGGCCAAGATATGTTATTACTGACGCCAAAAGAGATGAAATTCTACAAACAATCGAAAATAATAATATGCTCTCCACAAGAGCTTTAGCACAAACTACAAATGTAAGCAAATCTTCCGTGCATAAACTACTAAAACGAGAACATTTTAAGTCGTATCATTTTCAAAACCATCAGGAACTAATTGCGAATGATGCAGAAAGAAGAAGTAACTTTTGTGAAATCATGTTGGATAAGCTTCATAATGATGATACTTTACTACGCAGAATTTGCTTTACAGATGAAGCAACATTTTATGTAAATGGTGAAGTAAATTCACAGAACTCACGCTACTGGAGTAGACAAAATTTGCATAGATATCATATCACAAGGACTCAGCGGCCACAGAAAGTCAATGTTTGGACTGGGTTGATTGGACGCTATATTGTAGGACCGTTTTTTATTGAGGGTACTCTTACAGGAGAAAAATATTTAGAATTGCTTGAGTACAGAGTTATGCCAGCCCTCCACGCTTTAAATATTGATGGTGAGATTTGGTACCAGCATGATGGCGCGCCGGCACATAATTCTCATATGGTTAGAACATTTTTCAACCAAAGATTTCCAAACCGTTGGATAGGCCGTGGAGGAGAAGTAGAATGGTCCGCAAGGTCACCAGACCTGTCTCCAAACGATTTCTTTCTTTGGTCATGTATCAGAAATAAAGTTTTTCATGGAGAACCTCTAAACAATATTGACCAATTAAAAAATAGAATACCAGTTGCTGCAAGAGAAATAACTCCAGAGCAGATACAAAATACAATAAATGAATTCTACAATCGCTTAGGATACTGTCTGGCCGTCAATGGTGACATTTTTGAAAATTTGTTAAATTAGTTTTTAAATTTTGTTCAACTACTGTATTTCACATCCTATGTTGCAAAATAAAATACACGCTAAAATACATTGCTGTTATTTCATTATTACGTCATGTATGTATGTGCATGTTGCATTATAAAATATATTCACTGTATATGAGCAATGTGGAATGGGGGTAATTTACTGTATTTAAAAAATATTTAATAAAAGAGAGTAACTTATCCCTATCTGGCAATTAAGTAACACAATATGTGAATCTATTTTTCATTAATTAATTTCAGTTGTCTCTAAATAGTTTAGCATACGATCCCTATCACACACTTGTAGTACTCAAACTTTTCTAATGCTCTTGTAATTTTGTATTGAAATCTCTTGTGACCAAAATAAAAATAAAATATCAAACAATATAAAATAATATACATAGTTCGTAACATCTCTTCCCGTTTGTCCTAGGTATATTGATATACTATACATATGTACAACTTCCTCATTTAAATTTATACATACTACATTTGTTTAATCTATTAATTTTAGTTTTATTATTATTAATAATAATAATGTATTTATTGGCTGCTACAGTAAAAGAAACATAATGTATAGATATACATAGCATATAATATATGTACGTAATGCCAAATCGTAGTATGTACTATATAGGTATATATTGGGTCTGGGAAAAAGTTCGTGGCGTTTTTTCAGTAAAATTCAACTGGTCCCCGCATGGCGCGTGGACGAATTCATTTAAACCGAATATGCTCCATTATTATCGACAATGTTTCGCCATTTTTTTGGTAGATCCATGATCCCATCGGTGAAAAACTTCTGTGGTTTCTGGTCGAAAAACTGAATCAAGTAGTTTTCACAGGCTTCTTTTGAAACCAACTTAATTCCATTGAGAGAGTTCTGCAGAGATCGAAACAGATGATAGTCAGAGGGTGCTATATCCGGACTGTAAGGTGGGTGCATCAAAACTTCCCAACCAAACTCTCTCAATTTTTGACGGGTCATCAAAGAAGTGTGTGGTCGGGCGTTGTCATGATGGAAGACAACACCTTTCCTATTAATCAATTCGGGCCGTTTTCTGTCAATCGCCTGGCGTAATCTCTCTAGTTGTGCACAGTAGAGTTGAGAATCAATCGTCTGACCAGTTGGAAGTAGCTCGTAGTGGACGATTCCCCTCCAGTCCCACCATACACACAGCATCACTTTTTTTGGCGTCAATGTTGGCTTAGCGAACGCTTGTGACGGCTCACCATCCTTTATCCACGATCTTTTACGCTTCCGATTATCGTACGTAATCCATTTTTCATCTCCGCTTATTAAACGTTTCAGAAGCGGCTCGATTTCATTCCGTTTCAGCAGCGCATCGCAGATGTTAATTCGGTCCATCATGTTTTTCACGCTCAACTCATGAGGAACCCATACGTCAAGCTTTTTTTTTGTAACCAGCTTTGTGTAAATGGTTCAAAACAGTTTTGTGGTCAATGCCTAGCTCCATGCCAATATCGACACTGCTGATATGCTTATCTTGTTGGACTTTTTCAAGAATTTCATCAGATTTTTCAGTGATTGGACGACCGGAGCGTGACTCATCTTTCACATTGAAATTTCCAGAACGAAAGCGAGCGAACCATTTCCGCGCAACAGATTTCGATAAAGTACCTTCACCGTACACAGCACAAATTTTATCACAAGCCTGCGCAGCGTTCTTCCCCTTATCATAATAATATTGCAGAATATAGCGAAATTTCTCATTATTCTTCTCCATTTTCAAGTGCGAATAACTTTCCAACCACTGCACCGATTACAATGTTTCTACGCTCAAACTAACGTTCGGAAGGTCATCTAAAAAACGAGCCGTCGGTGGTGTCGCTGTGACTTGTTGTTCTTTAGTTATCGGCAACCAATGCCATCTATCGGGAAAAACGCCACGAACTTTTTCCCAGACCCAATATATATATATATATATATAGTACATACTACGATATATATAGGTATATAGGTATATAAAGGTTCTACCTTTAGCCTTTTAAAATAAAAATTGTTGCCTATTATATTTTTTAGAGTATTTTGTTTTAAGGGTTATGGATATATTTGGGGTATTTAACGCCCTAGTAACCTTTAACATTACAGTACCAACATACGTAAAATAAGAGTTTTTGTTTACACATCTTATCGATATATCATACATAACAGATAATATACAGTTAATCTATAAAATCTGTAGACAAAAACAACATAAACAACTAATAAGTTATATCTATTCCAGAACTAATACCCCGGAACAATACAATACTGTTGTTTTTTGTATTACGGTTAATCCTGCAGAAACAAGTGCGCACTCATTGGCGACGATGATATATTTCGAAAGCGGTCGGATATACTCGAAGTCGAGATTCATATGCATATGGTATGTGTATGCATGCCGGATTAGATTGATGATGGCGAATCGATGGCGTTCTTTGTCATGTTCGACGAGTGTTAATAGATTTCTTAACTGATTTTCAGCATTAGAATACACTGGCACTATTATTAAAGGTATTGTTTACAATATCAACATTTTACCGTACAGTATTTGTGTGTGTAAAGACATAATAACAGCAAACAACACTGGTTAAATGCGCAACGTGATGTACCATATTATAAATTTCTATATGACTTTTTTTTATGTTAAGTGTGTTCAACATTGCACAAAATATTGTAGACAATGAAAATTTTCAAAATTTTTGGGGGGAAATACGTTCCGGAATGGATATATCAACAAGAGGTTAATTACAGTATAATTCTCCTTGGGTGAAAAACACGATTACCGATCAAGTAAAACAGAGTTAAAAGATCAAAAAATATGGCTGACGGTAGATAAAACAACGGATGTAAAAAAAGAATAGTATTTTAAATATATTTGTGCGAACTTTAGAAAGCGGTGAGATTTCCTTGGTTCTTCTTTTACGTAGGAGAATATTACAGAAGACAAACACGGAAAGGATAGTAGAAACTATAAAACATACCTTTGAGAAGTTCAATATATTGGTAACCCAACTTGTAATGTTGGTTACAAATGGGAGTTCGAATATGGTTAAAGCTGGAAAGTTACTAAAACAATCTTATCCTCAATTGCTTCATGTAACCTGTTTGCTCCATGCATGTCATCTTGTAGCTGAATTTATTAGAAACAGTTATCCAAAAGAAGACCAATTTATAGTTTCTACCAAAAAAGTGTTTATTAAAACTCCAAAATGCATTCGTGAGTTTAAACAGGTTTGCCCGGACATTCCTCAGCCTCCACAGGCGGTATTCGCAAGATGGGGAACGTGGCTTAAAGCTATATTATATTATGAGAAATTTTTACCCATTATTAGACCTTGTATCATAAATTTAAATCCACAAGATGCTCAAGCAATTTTAGTAAGTCAGCGGCTTGTTTCAGATGCCGAAATCCATACTCAAATAAAGCAAATTTCCGAAAATTATTCAATTTTTTTAGATACTATTTCCAAATTAGAGAACGCCAAGTTGTCATTACATGAAGCCTAGTTAGGAAATCTAACAGATAGTATAGGAAGATTAACAACCGATAAATTGTGTGCGGTTATAAATAACGATCTCGATTTTCCAACTACACTGCGTATAGACAAGAGTTTAACTAAAAACCAAGAGGGCGAATATGATGCGTACGTCTTTTTTAAATTCGCGAACATCACGTCATTAGACGCAGAGCGCTCCTTTTCTAAATACATCAACATATTTTCACCTCACCGTAAGAGTATAACTGAGTCAACACTGGAAGGCTTACTAATGACACAATACTAGAGCGAATTTTTGCGTCACTCTACATCAACAACACAAAAAAACTAAATCAGTAAGTAATTACATTTACTATTTTTAATATTGATAGTAAGTGAGCCGTACGCTACTGCGAAAGCACTCGTTTCTGCAGCCTTAATTATGATACACCAATATTAAATGTTACTAGGGCGTTATTAAAGATCCCACGTACATACATAATCTATAAAACAAATAACACTCTAAAAAGTATTATAGGCTGAAAAAAAACGGACTCCATATAGCAAAGTGCTACATGCGTATGTTACAAAGGCTCTAAGCAAAACTAGTTAGAGGAAATGAAATTAATAAACGAAAAAACGATCCATATACACAGTCTGTCGCAAAGAAAACAAAACTTTTTTAAAAAGTAATTCTTAGTGGCGCCAACTACGAGGGAGCGTTTTTATATTCGCGGAATGGGGGACAAGGGGTGGAAATAAAAAAACCAAATTATTTTTCTTTTTCAATATATTCACCTGCAAGACGGATACATTTTTCACATCTTTCAATTAATTTATTTATACCCTCATAAAAAAATGATTTCTCTTTATCTGCAAAATACGCCGAAACTGCCTCCTTGACTTCATCATCGACAGTAAATTTTTTACCCCGCAGCTCTTTTTTCATTTTCGGAAACAGATAATAATCACTCGGGGCCAGGTCTGGGCTGTAGGGTGGGTGATTCACAATTTCGAAGCCCACCTTATGCAGGGCAGCTAACGCAACGCGGCTCTTGTGGACGGGCGCGTTGTCGTGCAAAAGCAGAACACCTTTTGTCAATTTTCCCCGTCTTTTCTCTTTAATGGCTTCTTTTAGTCGCTCTAATATTGAAGCGTAATATTCTCCGGTTATAGAAACACCTTTATCTTTATAATCAATCAACAATATTCCTTCCGAGTCCCAAAATACCGTTTCCATGAGTTTCCCAGCTGATTGTGACACTTTAAATTTCTTGGGAGGTGCTGTGCCCTTTTTATGCCACTGCATGGAGTCTTGTTTGGACTCAGGTTCATAATTATGAAACCAAATTTCGTCTCCAGTAACAATTCCACTCAATACACCATCCTTGTCTTCATTACAGAGGTCCAAAAATGCACGCGAACACTCTACGCGCTGTTGTTTTTGCGGCGGCGTGAGCATTCTCGGCACCCATCTTGCGCTGACCTTAGACATGCCGAGATGATCGCGTAGGATTTTAAAAATTGTTGTATCGGATACTCCAACCATTTCTGCGAGTTGTTTCTTCTTTAGTCGAGCATCTTCGAGTACAATTTGTTCAACTTTTTGGATAAGTGCTGGCGTGGTCATCTCAATGCTCCTGCCCGGCCTCGGGTCGTCTTCAAGGGATTCCCTTCCTTGTTTAAATAAACTATGCCACTTGTACACCATGGTTTTTCCTGGACAAGAGTCGCCGTAAACCAATGACATCTCATTCATTATGGTCGCGACTGAATTTCCTTGCCTGGTAAGGAACTTTATAACGTCACGATATTCGATTTTTTCCATATTTCACTTTTCACTCCTGATTATGTTACTTGGTTGACGATAGCTCAAAGACTAACTGTCTAATAACAATGAAACTTCGTATTTATACTAATCGTGAGTCGCTGCACAGGCCACGCCCCCAATACGCCTACTCACCCCTCTACAACCCGCTCATTCCGCGAATATAAAAACGCATCCTCGTATTAAAAAAAATGGGCCGGTAAGGTAGATCTATCACAAATGTTATGTCAAAATATCATAATATTTGCATTGTTAGAAGCAGAAAAATTGGGCATAAAGTACCAGTGTGTATTTGGTATTGGTTGAAAAATGAATTTTGAACAAAGAGCAAATATCATGTTCTGTTTTAAACCCGGTAAATCGTTTACAGAAACGTTTAATTTGATGAAACAAGTATATGGTGATGCGTGTTTATCACGTACGAGTGTATATGAGTGGTGTTTGCTGATGCAAAAAAATCTGTTATCAGAAATGAGCCGAAATCCTCATTGCGATACATGGAAATGGAATTAGATATTTCCAAAGATTTAATTAATCTCATTTTGACACAGCATTTGGCACCGAGAAAGATTTCTGCAAGGTTTGTACCACACAAGCTAGCTGATGATCAAAAATTGCTCCTAATTCAATATTGTACAGACTTGATTAAAGACTGCAAAAGGATGAGAACTTCAAATATTCTATTGTAATTGGCAATGAGAATGGTGTTTCCAATATGATCCAGAGACCAAGCGACAAAGCTCTAAAAGGAAGCGTCCAAACGAGGAAAAAACGAAAAAAAAGTCGTTTGGAGAAGTCAATAGTGAAGACAATGTTGATTTGTTCTAGTCAAATAGCCAATGCTGTATAATATCTTGGTGTTATGAAGCGTTTTTTGGCGCGTATTCATCCTGTGCACCCTCAATATTGTGAAAATAGTACCTGGCGTTTGTTACATGATCATGCATCATCTCATCGCTCGGTGCTTATCACTGATTTTCTAACTACAACCTGCATTTTAACCAACAACCATTCACCGTATTCACTGGATTTGATCCCCTATGATTTCTATCTATTCTCCAAACCACATTTGCCAATGAAAGGACAGCGTTATGCCGACGTCGAAGCCATTAAAAAGGCGTCGACAACGATCTTGAAGGATATCTGTAAAGATGAACTAAAAAATTCAATCGACATGTTAATTGACCGTGCAAGACGTTGTATTGAATAAATGAATTTTACCAAAATAGTAAGCGTTTGTTTTTAATTTAAAAAAGTTCCGTTTTCTCTGAGGCAGACTGTGTATTGTGTTACTTAACGATCAAGTAATGTCAGGTTATTGTTGTTATTAAACATTTTTAAATACAAATAATGCAGTTTCAGTTACCTACACTTTATTTACATTGTAGATACTATAAGTAATATTGGGTCTGGGAAAAAGTTCGTGGCGTTTTTCCCGATAGATGGCATTGGTTGAGGATAACTAAAGAGCAACAAGTCACAGCGACACCACCGAGGGCTCGTTTTTTAGATGATCTTCCGAACGTTAGTTTGAGCGTAGAAACATTGTAATCGGTGCAGTGGTTGGAAAGTTATTCGCACTTGAAAATGGAGAAGAATAATGAGAAATTTCGCTATATTCTGCAATATTATTATGATAAGGGGAAGAACGCTGCGCAGGCTTGTGATAAAATTTGTGCTGTGTACGGTGAAGGTACTTTATCGAAATCTGTTGCGCGGAAATGGTTCGCTCGCTTTCGTTCTAGAAATTTCAATGTGAAAGATGAGTCACGCTCCGGTCGTCCAATCACTGAAAAATCTGATGAAATTCTTGAAAAAGTCCAACAAGATAAGCATATCAGCAGTGTCGATATTGGCATGGAGCTAGGCATTGACCACAAAACTGTTTTGAACCATTTACACAAAGCTGGTTACAAAAAAAAGCTTGACGTATGGGTTCCTCATGAGTTGAGCGTGAAAAACATGATTGACCGAATTAACATCTGCGATGTGCTGCTGAAACGGAATGAAATCGAGCCGTTTCTGAAACGTTTAATAACCGGAGATGAAAAATGGATTACGTACGATAATCGGAAGCGTAAAAGATCGTGGATAAAGGATGGTGAGCCGTCACAAGCGTTCGCTAAGCCAACATTGACGCCAAAAAAAGTGATGCTGTGTGTATGGTGGGACTGGAGGGGAATCGTCCACTACGAGCTACTTCCAACTGGTCAGACGATTGATTCTCAACTCTACTGTGCACAACTAGAGAGATTACGCCAGGCGATTGAAAGAAAACGGCCCGAATTGATTAATAGGAAAGGTGTTGTCTTCCATCATGACAACCCCCGACCACACACTTCTTTGATGACCCGTCAAAAATTGAGAGAGTTTGGTTGGGAAGTTTTGATGCACCCACCTTACAGTCCGGATATAGCACCCTCTGACTATCATCTGTTTCGATCTCTGCAGAACTCTCTCAATGGAATTAAGTTGGTTTCAAAAGAAGCCTGTGAAAACTACTTGATTCAGTTTTTCGACCAGAAACCACAGAAGTTTTTCACCGATGGGATCATGGATCTACCAAAAAAATGGCGAAACATTGTCGATAATAATGGAGCATATTCGGTTTAAATGAATTCGTCCACGCGCCATGCGGGGACCAGTTGAATTTTACTGAAAAAACGCCACGAACTTTTTCCCAGACCCAATATTAAACATATATAGTTTTGTAGATTTTCGAATCTGTCATGATGCTAGAGTGTAGTAAAACAATTCTTAGTCATTTCTAAATAAAGCTTTTGAACATTGTTTTCGTGCCTTTTCATTGTATTTCAAATAAAACAAAAGCAGTGGCAACATATTAAAAACAACAATAAAATATGCTAGTAAAACTTTGTTTTATAACAACATTACAAAGTATTCGCTGATCAGAATAAACTGTATATCGCAGCATCTAGAAAATTAATAACCGGTAAACCATGTTTTCCTCTGGAAGTTATAGTATAATCCATTAATATTTTAATATTTTTTTATATAATAGTTTACACATTTCTAATTAATTTGTTAAACAAAAACAACAGTGCGTTCATTTACAAACATCAAGACCAATACGTCATCTATCCGTCAAGTGCAATTTCCTACTTATCTTTGCCTGCGAGTAAACGTATATATTTTAACGCACTCAAGTGTAATTTCAGAATATTAATTAACGTTTCCACCGTTGTTCTTCCACTTACATTCTGTATCGCATTAGTTTCCCGCCTATTTTCTCAAACAGTTTAGCAACTAACTACCTTCATACTTCCTGATTAATGTGCTAACCGCATATTAAACGTCATGAGATAGTCATCATATCGAGAATATGTACTGCCTAACAAGCAAATTCGAAATATGATTATAATTAAGTACCTCTGTTGTATACAGTTGTTCTAGCGTGTATATAAATACATTTGAAACTTTGACGGAAACTGGAGTGATAGCGATGCGACATAAATAGGGGAGGTTGGTATTTAGAGGTGTAACAAGCATATGTGCGTTACATCAATAATGGTCGAGTTTCGCATTCTACTTGTATTACCAGCGGTTGCCGCTGATTGATTAGACACTGTTGGCGATACAGTTGACCATAATAAACTCAGGATATGTTATCATTGCAAACTGAAACCGTTCTCTAGGGGGAACGATGAAATAATAGTGCTTTCGCTAACATTTCTTTTCATGTTAAGGGTGAGCTAAATCTGACTAGATTAATATGATTCTAAATATGTTTACTTTATATGGTAGAAGTACTGATAATCAAAATATAAAACTGCTTCATTTTTACATTATATAACGAATAATTTAATCTAGAAACATTTTAAGTAGGAATAATAGGAAGTTTTTTTTTAAATTCAGAGACTTAAGATTTTTTGAATGACAAAATTTAGTGTATACATTCAATTAAAACTACTTAATATTGTTACCGTTTCATTATGTCAATGACTATCAAAGTTTGCGATATCATTATGTATACTTAATATTATTTAATATATGTATATGAAAGGCCTTATCAAATTTGATAAAAAAGGCGTTTCATATAAATATGTGTACATATAACAAAGTAGTCATAATATTATTACATTAAACACTTAAAAAAGGAAATGTTGGCTAATGTACGATATTTAATTACACAGTATAACCATAAATACTGTTAATATGATACAACTGTACGAAATTATGACCCAGACAACTTTTACATAGCATAGATAACATAATCGTATTATTGGCATTGCATTATATGAGTATGAAAGACTATGCAACATATTTTAGCCCTTAATTAATATCAACAAATGTTTCGTGTATCGTACCAAGAATTGTTCAAAATTCACTGAGAATGCAAAAAATTTTGTCTCATAAAATAAGCATCCTTTCCAAAATAATCTTCCGTGTTATTAGGGCAGATTTAGACAAGAAGGGTTTCAGAGGGAGAAGACTATAAGAACTGAAAGATTGGAGTAGTTGTTGAATCATAATGACAAAACAGAGTATGGCAAAATCCTACTCTCGGACAAAAAAATGTTTATTATAGAGAACAGCTTAATCCACAGGTTGGATAGGATGAAATTTCGGACATACTGTCCGAAATTTCCCAGAAGCCTGAAAGATCGCGATAATAATATTAGAAAAACAGTAACATGAAGGAAATTGTAATATAATACGACCAGTTTTTTAGTGACTTAATGGATTCAATTTTCAGTCATTGCTTTTTAGATAATTCTTTTTTGACTTGTATATTATTATTCAATAGCAATTCTCATTTCATTATTATTTGCGGAAGGCTTTGGCAATTTGTATTCCAGTGTGAGATAACTAGTATTATACATAATTATGATAGAAAGTGGTTTTTGTTTTATATTTTTTAGCAACATACTTTCAAACTCAAAGTTTATTTCACCATAATAATCAGGATTCTTTATTTTTCAGCAAAATATTTGAAATTCTCCCTCCTGAACCAGTTCCTATTTGTTAGAATTATTTAAAGAAATTTTCAATATTTAAATCAGTTGTTCGTGATTCGTTAATTGACTTAGAACCCCATAATATATCCGAAAATACTTAATATTTTCTTAATATGTACATATATAAAAAAAAAATAAGTATTTTAGAACACATACGTATGTAATATTATTATGTTATGACGTTTGCATTTTTTTTGTCGATGAATTGCAATAAAGTTATTATTATTAATAATAAATAATACAGTGTCACATCAAATTATAGTAATTATAAAATTTTTGGTACTGAAAATTATTTTAGACACAGTAAAAAACAAAATAGTACGTGGAAATAATTACTTGTATCATTATTAAAATAATCAAAATCCTAAACTTTGTGGCAAAACACAAAACCTACACTAATTATACATAATAAATCCAATTAGTCTCACTTAATAATATACAATACGAGGGTAGTTTGACAAGTAGTGAGAATGGAAAAGAAAAACGAATTTTTTACATATAAAATAATTTTTATTTTTCAATATATTCTCCTAAAAGAGCCTTATATCATCTCTAAAATACGATTCCAGAAGGCTTGCAAAATACTCATTTACGAAAATGATAAGCTCGTCGTTAGACGAAAATTTCTTTCCACCTAGTGCCGTTTTCAATTTTGGAAAAAGATGTTAGTCGGAGGGGCTAGATCCGACGAATAAGGCGCATGCGGTACTAATTGGAAATGCAACTCGTGGATTTTGGACATCGCAACTGTGTTGGTATGCGAGGGAGCGTTGTCTTGGTGAAACAGAATCTTTTTCTTTGCCATTAATGACCGTTTAGCACGAATATCAACATTTAATTTTTGTAGAAGTTCTGCATAATATTGTCCGTTTATTGTGGCACTTTCTGAAGGTAATCAATGAGCAAAATGCTCTTCGAATCCCAAAAAATTGATGCCATCACCTTGTTTGCCGATAAAGTGGTTTTCGCTTTCTTTGGAGGTGCAGAACCACGTTCTAACCATTGCTTCGAGTGTTGTTTAGTTTCGGGTGAACTGTAGTGTATCCAAGTTTCATCGTAAGTAACAAATTTCCTACAAAAATCAACCGGATTCCGCTTATAAAGGTCTAAACACTCATTGGAAATGCGCAAACGAGTGAACTTTTGATCAGTCGTAAGCAATCGCGGCACCCATCTTGCCGAAAGCTTGGAAAGACCCAAATCTTTCATTAAAATGTGGTGTACGCGTTCTGTTGAAATGTTTACCATGTCTGCTATCTCTCTCACTATGAGTCGTCGATCTTGTGTAATAATGTGGATTTTTATAATCATTTCTTCAGAAGTCACGATTTTGGATGCTCCATCAACACAGCTTGTTCTACCACATTTAAATTCATTTACCAATCTACTTATTGTGGCGGATGATGGAGCAAATTCACCTAATGTTTCTCGTAACTTTTCTTTTATTTCGGTAGCTTCCATACCCTTAATTACGAAGTATTTAATCACCGCACGATACTCTGCTTTTTCCATTTTAACAAAACGACGTGTTGCTTCTTTTTCAATCAGCTGTAAAAAATAAACTAACCAACCGATTTATCTAAATATCGGAATGTAAACATTTAAATAGGCAACCTAAATTACAGTGCATTTGTTTTACCAATTGGAGCGCTACCTGCGTGTCATTCTCACTGCTTGTCAAACTATCCTCGTATATGATGCAACAAGTCAAGTTAAGGGAAACAAGGTGAAAATAAGGCTGTAAATAATTAAAAGAAAATTAAGCCTAACTTGACCCTATTTATTATTATATTCCACTCTTTAGTGCACAATTTTAAATGTTCTTCGCTAAAGAAAAACAACAGTATAGAACACAGTTTTAGTCTATTATTTGAATTCTTAATCGTCGAATCGCTTATACGTTAAAGCATTCTGATTCAATAATATAATTATAGTGCCTGTTTTTCGCTATCAGGATAATAAACTCACTTATATTAAGCTCATTCCCTGTCTCCATGTTTTATTTTTCTTATCTAGTAATTGTCTTTTATTGCAATTTTATTTTATTGGGACAGCGATCAGGGGTATTACTAGATCCGTTATATTTAATATTACAGTTTATTCGCACGATACTATTAACATAGAGAGTCACTAAAGTCTGATATTTATTTAACGAGATTTAGTATCCACTTCGAATTAACTTGGGAACTTTTATGGCAGACACACCCACAGCCATAAATATAATTGCTCCAACAGCACACAGAGAAACTGCACTTGTACTCTCCGGTCGATTTATTTGTTGTATGTGTAAGGCTATATAGCATGCTATGGATAATGAAATTGGACATAATGTAAGATGGAAAGGGCAAATTGAAATAAACCGTGTTTATCCGAACGAAGCTGGTTAAAATATTAAATAGTGGGTTTTTAATTCATGTTGATAAAAATCTTGAATTTTGTTAGCTCGTGTGTTTATGTGTAAATTTCTGACACTAACTTAAATCATTTTATTAAATTTGTGCCTGTGAAAATTTCGTCTGTATATACCTATTTATTTATTTGTTTCATTTGTTTGTCTAACTAAGTTGCTAATCACATAATACAAAATCAGAGCATCAAATGAAATCAATGTAATATAGCAAATAATTACGAAGATACGTAAAAGCATTTGCTCACCTATGCTTAAGAAATGGCTGTTATTCATATAACAAACACGTCTACTACGTAATATAGTATATTCTTATTATATGTATTATTACAGTGTTAAACTAAAGGCACACGAGTAAGTATTTATCCATTTTTCATAAATAATAAACATAAACATACTGTTGGTAAATAAACGAAATTTATTTTTAATTCAGTGTTGAGTGTGAATGTATATTAAAATGGTAAAAGCTCATGAATAAAAATTTTAAAATAATGCATTGTTTTCAATTTTCGCAAATTTATTAAAGAGGTCTTAAGCTTTTGGCATGCACTGTATGTCAGCAATTTATGCTTTATACAACTTTAGTAATTTTATAGCGAAAAATTTCTCTCACACGAAAGTATCTGCCCGGAAAATAATGGGTACAGAACTAACGAGAACGTCCGTTGTAGAAGAATTAAACCACTCAGTCTAGTAACTGTACGTACAGTATTTCGTAATGGGCGTACATAGTACATACATTACTGTAAATATGTCTATTACTCTAAAATGCCGAAAATAATATAAATGACATTACTGGAAAAGGAAATTGATGTTCTGAAAAAGGAAACTCTACACGATAAATTGGTAAATTAGTGAAAATGCCTAGAAGCACTTTTAAAAACATTATAAAAGAATACAAAAAAGAAACAAAGCGGATCGTCCAAAATGTCTGTCAACCAAATATAAAACGCGAATAATTGTAACTAAGAAAATTCTACAAATAATCGCCAAAGAAATTCTTGCAGATCTAAAAAACACAGGATAAAGCGTAAGTGCTAAAACAGTGCGTTGTACAATCAGAAATAGCGGATATCGCTCAAAATTTGCCAAAAAAAAAACATAGATAAAGAAAAAAACCGAGCAAAAAGAACAGCATTTGTGAAAAAGCTCATCTGCTCATCTATCAGATATAAACTGTGAAATAGTCCTGAAAAGCTTATGAAAATATGAACCCGACTGTAAAGCGGTTGAGATTCTATGGTAGTCTGCGTTACAGAAGTAATAAATCTTCAATTTATAGACGGAATAATGGACAGAAATATGTATTTAAATACTTTAGAGAAAAATTTAAAAGCTAATGCTGCAAAATTAGGCTTGCAAGACAAAGATCCAAAGTATTGCGCTCGGGTTGTTAAAGAATGGATAATACCGATACTGTACAATATTCCAGCCGATATTCACTACATATTAACCTTATTAACAATCTTTTGAAACGTCGTGTGAAAAAAACGGTTTTTCTAAATAAAAATTAAAAATTTGATTATAAGAAAAGTGGAACAAAATAATCGTCGATATAATCAATACTTTGGTGCGCGGGCAACACCGAAGTACCATAAGTAAAGCCAGAAACCAAACACCGAACTTTATTCTTAAAATATTTGTTTCTGAACGAATACTTTTACGTGTTGAAATTTGTAAATTCTCTTATAAATTTTTGACTATGACAATGAATGTGCATGGCACAAGTAATATTTTCGCGTTTCAAATCTAGTTTTATAATACAAAAATGCAAGGTGAGTGAATATATGGACATATGTCACAGATCTACGTACACATCTCTCTAAAAGCGAAATAGTTCTCCATCAAAATATACTAACATGAGAGTGACGAACTTTCAAAACTTTGCTGTGTTATATCTTGTGGCCCGAATCGCGAGCGGAATAGAAATTGGTGATTTTGAAATGGAAGCATTTTAAAAGTTTCTGCATATGCTTCACTAGTAATGATTGGTAACTATAATAAAAGTTTTTTGAAAAACTTTTTTTCACCTAAATTCACTGATGATGTGTTCAACAAAGACTAATTTAGAATATATTAAAGTGATTTACTTGTAAAACTTGAGTGTAAAGCACATTATTGTATACTGTTTTTAATTTATATTAACGATTGTGTTCAAATCTGAAAAGATGTTATGCATTATTATATGTAGACGATAGAATACTTGTTTTTCTGGAAAATCCGACGAGTTACAGGGCAGAAGAATAACAATGTGTTAAAAGCAGAACAAAGAGATAATACAAAAAATCATGAGATTCTAAGAGTATACATTGATTCAAATTTAAGTTGGCATTTTGAGGTAAGTCATGCATAAAAAACACTATGTTATACCAAATTTAAAACAATCATGGGTACTAACTACTAACATAAATACAACGAAAAGAAATTATTATACGAATTTTTATTTTGAGGCGAATAAATTTACTTATATATTATTTATTTATTATTTATATATATATATATATATATATATATATATTTATTTTTACTTTAAGGCGGGAGAGCAACGACATCCTGAAAAATCTTTAAAATCTAAAAAAAAATGTATAAAATTTATGTTTGGCTTGATTAGCCTTGAGCTTTTT
The DNA here is from genome assembly GCA_031893035.1 of Dermolepida albohirtum. NCBI lineage: Eukaryota > Metazoa > Arthropoda > Insecta > Coleoptera > Scarabaeidae > Dermolepida > Dermolepida albohirtum. The sequence goes on along the minus strand of JAVIWB010001462.1, from coordinate 61,021 downwards.
AGATCTTATTTTGTGATACATTTGTAATTATTTAGTGTTTATTAAAAAGAATTTGAAGACATATCAAATACAATCCAATTTGCATAATTATTACACCAAGGATGAGCCTTAAATAGGCATTCCAAGTTTTAGTGTTATTACTGTCATTCTGGAATTCAACCATATATAATAGTCATGTATGCATATGTTATACTGAAATTTTTCCTCTGTAAATCGTTTTCAATGAAATTTATTTGCTTAAAATATGTACTATGATTTTTATCATACTAATTCCCTTATATTATTTATCAATACTTTTGTATTCACCTCTAAATTCAACTATTTGTATTATTTTTTATTTTAGAATTTGTATATTCGCTACATTATAGATTTAATAATTCATAGTATGTGCTTTTATTCGACTAAATGGCATTGCTAGAGGCCATTAAAAATTAATCTGAGTAGACGAGATACTTCAAACCTAGTTTTAAATTTTTCTAAAACACAACATCGAGTTTTTGAAGCAGCAAATTAAACGTTAACTGGATTAAAACTTAATAATAGATTACTGACATTGTTCATGAACAAAAATTGATCATAAAACGCGTAAAAAGTGTAATAAATATGAATCCAACTAAATACATAAAAGTCAGTACAATTTTATAATGATATGGGAAGTGTTTGAACATGTAAAATTGAATTATAATTAAAAAAAAGAAGGAAAAGCGAATGCATATCTAATAACAACGTGAAAAATCATAAATTGAAGATATCGTTTCCATTGTGTTTCGTCGCTTTTTCGACTGCCTGGGTTTGTCTCAACATAGTGTTAACGTTAACTATTATTTAGCATTCATCTGATATAAAACTTCTTCGTGCAGGGTGCCACCAGGTTTTTCATTCAACTGAATTGTTGAATGAATATATATTTTAGTAATGAAAAATTGTTTCAGACATTATTTAAAAGTTTCTTCTATTGGTGGTTTTAAGCTATTTTGTAGCATATTCAGGAATTGATCATTTCTTATTTAATTCTACAAACTGTAATCTCCTCGCCCCTATAACTGATATGCAAACCTATATTCTTTCCATATTATTTATATTAACAATATTTCATTGTCTCTGTAAAACTATTGCAATTTTATAGTGTCCCATTAATTTAATTATTTATGACAGAAGTATATACGAACATTCATAACGACATAACAGAATTTGGTGACATTAGTAAAAACCGTTTGGTATTGCTGAGAGATCTTCTCCGTGTATATGTTGAGTAGTTTATTCCTTCTCGTAATCTCATAAAGTTGATCTAAACCCCTAGTCAAACGGTATCATAATCAGAGACGCTAGTGGTATCACTAACAGTAGTACGAAGAGTAATGCTAATAACAATACTAATAATAGTAAAAAGTAATATTTATATCTCTAAAATAACAATGAAAAGAAATTAGAAAATTATAAAACGTGTTCAAGATGGAGGAAGATAAAAAACTTTACATTCAGTAAAAAGCGTCACCAACACTCCTTGTCTATCTGGTAGCCTTAATTCAGATAAGATGTTTTGGCAAAACCAAAGAAAATTTCTGTAATCATAAACCACAAAATAATAGCATCAAAATATTCGGCATCCACGAAATCCTCTTATAAAACCAAATCAGATTAGGACGTCTTAATGCTGTAATGAATATACACAGAATGAAAGAATGTGTTGAGTTAAATATGCTCTCATAATATTCATTATTTCATATAGTACATATGATATACACTACCGTCCATATTAGTTCGGACACGCAAATAAATTTTAAAAAAGGAAATACAGTTAAATTAGTAGTTTATGGCAAAACTTAAAATGTTTATTGCATTATTGTTTATTGATGTTTGTAAAGTATGTTAATAAAAATTAAAGTAATTCTAAGGTTAAATAAACAAAGATATCTTAAACATTCCGCTCAACGAAGAAACCCCATTTTGCGCGAAGAACAGCCCTTACAATTTGGGGCATTCATTTCACGAGTTTTTCAAGGACTATTCGGTATACTATTCCATTCTTCTTGCAATATGTTCCACAAGTGATTTCTTGATGCAGGACACACTTTTCGGACCCTCCTATCCAATTCATCCCATAACAATTCTACGAAGTTTAAGTCGGAGCTTCGCGGTGGCCATGTCATTGTTTGTAAGGTTCGCTATTTGAGAAATTCTTACATATTACTGCTGAGTGTTTGGGGTCGTTGTCCTGCATAAACACCAAATTTTCGCCGATTGAACGTATCCCCGATGTTATTGCATTTTCTTGAAATATTTCTAAATAACCCCTTTTTCGAAAAATACCCTCAATTTGCTTCAAGTCCCCTGTGCCGGCGTGGCAAAAACCACCCCAAACAAGCACAGAACTTCCTTGTTTGACGGTTGCCACTATACAATCCCGCCGTATTCTTTGACCACAAAAACATACCTTGATTATTCAAATACTTCAATCAATAATTGACCATGCTATCTGCTTCTGGGTTTCCGGGCTGGAACCGCGTCACTAGTATATCTGCCGACGTTTCGTACCCATTTGTATGGGACATCTTCAGGGCTGAACTACTCCACTGAAACTGAGTGTCAGTTTCAGTGCAGTAGTTCAGCCCATATTGTAAACACAAGTACATAAAATAGTTTTTTCCGCTTGTTAGTCGATGTGTCGAAATATTCCTTGTTTAGAATAGTCTTTTGAGCAAATTTGAAATAATTTCATTGGGTTTATAACTAGTTATTAAGACTTCCTTGAAAAAAAATTCTTATAAATCAGAATAAAAAACGTTTTTTTTAATAAACATCTTTAATATCATTTCTCAATAGTCTGAAGCAACTACATTTCAGATGGAATTCGATTAATAATTGATAATTATAACATTTTTTTTTGTTCCACAAAAGTATACTACTCTATCTTTCGATCGAATGCAAGAGTATAATTACTAAAGCTATCCGAATTGCACTGCGCACCATAGACATACGCATCATAAGTGATATAAAAACAATAATACAAAGTAACTAGTAACAAGCGCACTAAACTGTTATAAATAATTATGTATATGGTAGTTACCCTCTTAACTAACGTGATGAACTAGCATCATCATCACGAATTGGAAGCGTCTGTAAAGATTTAGCAACACCAGCTATGTTTCCATACTTGTCTTAGAGAATTGTGGTGAAAATATGTTCCCATATTTGGAGAACGATTGTTCGACATCTGCCGAAATAATACAGGCATACGAAAAACACCATTTGCGCTCACTTAGCAGATCTGTAGATGCACTATCACTATGTGTAATATTATCACAAACTTGTATGAATCTGTTAAAAGCAGTGTCTTTCTTTAACACTATTCCGAACTTTTGTTTAACGTCCTCGTTCACTATTTGCCAGGACTACGCTGACACTTAACCCATATTTTGAAATTTTCCCGTTGCGTCAGCCACTACTTAATAGTTGGTATGAATCAGCCTTCATCCAGGATCGACTGTGGTATTTGGAGAATTCCAAAACACTATTTGTAAAATTTGCGAAGGCATTTAGGGGATTTTAGAAACACTTTTTTGTACTCGTTATTAATGAATCTACATTGGGAAAATATTTTTGAATAATTTTTGCCACAAGATGTAAGGCATACTTTACACGTAACATGTAACAATCTATCACCGTGTTGTGAGAGAGAACGGACCACTGAACGCGTTATCGTGACAAACAACATTTGACTTGTTGATACTGCATAATTGTGTATTGCCAGTACAATCAGCGAGCCTTTTGCTAGCTAGTAGCAATGCAAATGTCGATTGCTGAGATTGCAGGACACGTACTATAACATTGACATCAGAAATTTTTTACAATTTGTCGTTCAACCACAATCATTTATTTCGTAATATACATGTAATTTTCTCTATAATGTCGTCGCATAGACTTGGTATATAGTGCCATAATGTGATTATCAAAATTATATTGAAATATGCAAAATCAAAATGATGCTATGAACTTATAGTATATAATTAGTAATTAAAACTATTTTAAAAGAAAAAACTGTAAATTATATTCTATAATTATACTCATAAAATATGAAAAATTAAAGCATAACTTTGCGTAACACTAAAATAAAAACCACATCGTGTAAATGGCGGGTTAATATTATTAGGCATCTATCCATTTATAAAAAAACGTCGCTGCCAACAGTTTCATATATTGATAATATTTCATTGTAAAGTCAGACACTTTTTCCCCGATCTAATTGCTAAAATGGATTTTAATTAGGCAAGATAATTATACATTTTGGAATAAACTTTTAAAAATTAAATATACATAAATTACGACCACTCAGATTCGAACAGAACGAATCACATTTTTATCCGACTTTTGACAGCGTCACATATATTTTCATCCTTGTTGATATTAAAAATAGATATTAAATTTGTACAGCAGGACGATATTTTAACTGAAACTACCATTCCTTTTGTCATTTTCAGTTGAAATATTTCAATAATCTCCCGTTTGATGTGCCAGGTATTGTTGTTGGCCGTCATATCTATATTATATTCTCATCTTCCTTTTTTTTTCTTTTTGCCTTTAAGGGTAACCGAAAATCGTGAACGATCACCGCCCGCTTTTCTCTCTCTCATTCTTTAGCCCTCTACTTTCTCATTCTGCCCTTGAATCCACCCATCTTCTATGAAAGGACCAAAATAGATTTAGTTATATGAAAAATTCTCATCCATTATGTTCTAAGCTCCCGGTATTTTCTTATATATATTTTTTGTCTAGCGGATGGCATTTATATGTTGTTAAAGAAAAGAGCGATGGGAACAAAGAAGAGGAGAAAATGCCGATTAGATTTCATCTAAGCGACTTCTATTTTATTTCGATGATCGAAAACGTAATCGTTTTTATACTACACCCTCGATTTTAAAATGTTCGGACGGACTTTTTATCCTGTCTTAATTTTAATTTAAAAGCACATTTGGATTGAATTACAAAGCATGTTCGCAATATAAGCTTGATATACTTTTTGTAGTATAAATTATTTTAATTCTTCGTAAATATAATATTACATTATTCCATGTAGTAATGCTTGTCTATTTGGTATTTCAAATATCCCTAACTCATTAAAAACGATATCCATCAATGCCAAATCTGATAAGCTTGCTTTTAGTTAGAATGGTACGAATTTAACTTTTTCTATAAAACAAATCAGAATGCGTACTATTTTCATTGCAAATTTCTTCTTGACGAAATTGTTTTAACAGTGAATAATGTTATTTTGTAAATAAAATACTTGTTAATAAAATAACTTTAATATATGCTTACAAAATAATATGGGGAACAACTTGATTTCTTCTTCATGACACACCATATACATACATACATATATATATATATATATATATATATATATATATACACGAGGATAGTTTGACAGGTAGTGAGAATGACACATAGGTGTCGCTCTAATTGGTAAAACAAATGCACTGTAATTCAGGTTGTCTATTTATACGTTTACATTCCGATATTTAGATAAATCGGTTAATTAGTTTATTTTTGACAGCTGATTGGAAAAGAAGCAACACGTCGTTTTGTTAAAATGGAAAAATCAGAGTATCGTGCGGTGATTAAATACTTCGTAATTAAGGGTATGAAAGCTACCGAAATAAAAGATGAGTTACGGGAAACATTAGTTGAATTTGCTCCATCATCCGCCACAATAAGTAGATGGGTAAATGAATTTAAACGTGGTAGAACAAGCTGTGTTGATGAAGCGCGCTCTGGAGCACCCAAAATCGTGACTTCTAAGGAAATGATTATAAAAATCCATAATATTATTACGCAAGATCGACGACTCAAAGTGAGAGAGATAGCAGACATGGTAAACATTTCAACAGAACGCGTACACCACATTTTAACGAAAAAATTGGGCCTCTCCAAGCTTTCAGCAAGATGGGTGCCGCGATTGCTTACGACTAATCAGAAATTCACTCACGCATTTCCAATGAGTGTTTGGACCTTTGTAAGCGGAATCCGGTTGTTTTTTGTAGGCGATTTTTTACTTGCGATGAAACTTGGATTCACTACAGTACACCCGAAACTAAACAACAGTCGAAACAATGGTTAGAACATGGTTCTGCACCTCCAAAGAAAGCGAAAACCACTTTATCGGCAAACAAGATGATAGCATCAATTTTTTGGTATTCAAAGGGCATTTTGCTCATTGATTACCTTCAGAAAGGTGCCACAATAAACGGACAGTATAATGCAGAACTTCTACAAAAATTGAATGTTGAGATTCGTGCTGAACGGCCAGGAATGGCAAAAAAAAGATTCTGTTTCATCAAGACAACGCTCCCTCGCATACCAGCACAGTTGTGATGTCCAAAATCCACGAGTATTATGATATCTTTCTGTTGTAATTATTGCATGCTTATTGATCTAGGTCCATGTCATCCATTTTCACATTTCACACACCAACTTTAAATACATGGAACGCAGTTTCTATAAAATGAGTTATGAGAGTTTTCAGTCATCTAACCCCTTTATCTTTGGAGTAATGTTTTTAGAAATAGTTTATTAAATTAAAAACGTTAAACTTAAAATTTCATTATCATTTAAATCATATTTGGGCAACAACCAGCCCGCTGTAAGATTTGAACCGGCCAGCGAGACATTGTCGTATTATTTCATATCTGATATCTATTGCTAAATCATGAACACTACTTTAAAAAACTACTTTTAAACGCGGCCCGCGAACGTGTTTGCACATTAAAGTTTGCACAGTTAAAGGTTGCCCATACCTGATTTAAATGATTATTGAATCAATTTTCGACTAGATTCATTATCAGATGCAATTTAAATACAACAAAAACTTTGAACGCATATGATGTTTTTTTCTTAAGTACCATCCAACAACTCATCACAAGTGACCTTGCAAATAGTCAAATGTTCTTAATCTGCTCTGAATTGTTCAGTAGTGGCAGTTTTCATAAAGATATCTTTTAACTCCGTTTAACATGGGCTTGGACACCATCAACATGCTCTGTTAACAAAGTAGCCTGATCTGTTAATTCTACTTTTCAGATGCAATGTTTGTGTTTTCAAAATGCTATACAATTCACTCTATGTGTTATTTAAACACATTAAAATCAATATTTACATTAAAAAGCTATTAAGTAAAATGAATAAACCTTTATTCCATTCGCATTCTGCATTCTGTTAACTCTTTATAGCTGACTTACCGCAATAGATTTGGTTATAGAATGAATATTTTTGGAATCCTTAAATAACATGGAATATTATATTTCATTAGATTTTGTAAGTATATTTTATTGGGATACTATGACCCAATAGCGATCACTGAATAATGTACAGAAAGTAAGAGCGTTCAACAAAACAACTTTATCCTTCATCTGAAAAAGATAAAAATACACACATTCATTTTAGGCATAAAATCAGAAATAGGAACCACCAATTTTATTTAAAAAAAAATAGTTTTTAGCACTATATGTAACATAATTCACAACACATAATGGCATCTCATATTTCTTGGATGTAGAAAAAGTTCTTGTCAGTACTCTTATTAGTACATGAAATATATCATAAACGTTGGATGCCTTCCATTGGGATGTAATTACCACCATTTTTCATTTTCTGCGATGAAGTATATGTATAAGGAAGTCATAATATCTTTTTCTTTTTGTTGCTATCCTAATCTTCCGGATTCAATTAAATTTTCCGCAAAGTCTTTTAAAAAATCATAATATTTTATATTATTCTTTTCTTAGACATTCTTAAAAAGTATGTAAAGTTGTTTACGTCATTTATTAGATCATCTGTATATACCATATAGCGAAAATTTTTTGTCATACAAATCTATTCCATCGATACAGTTATTGTAAAATTCTGCAGCGTCCTAACTAATCTGCTTTCCAACCACCCTTTTGCTTATGTGGCAATTATTTCTTGATAGCAATTTAACAAACAAATGACCGGCTTTTTATATTCTCCCAGAGAGTGCTTTTCGATCCAAGTTAATTCGGGAACGCCCGTGTTTTATTTTCAAGTTTTTACTACAGCAGCAGAATATCCAAGAGAATTAATAAATTTTATAAAGAAAAAAAATCTATTGAAGCAAAAGCACAGTTGATTTTTTTTATACTATTGACAATAATTTGGTTACAGTTCTTCCTAGTATCCCATCTGATTTGGAAAAACTTTCTTCTTTTCCATAGTATGTTAAAGTCATAGACATTTCTTGATGTAGAATCATATTTCTCTCACTCCTTGATTCCTTTCTTTATATGTTAATATCCCACCAGTTATGGACGAAAATGTCTAGGAGGAATGATCCCAATAGGGTCCAAAACAGCTACAAAATATAAGAAAAGAACGCGAAACCTACTGCTTAACGATAAGTAGCTGTCGAAAATATTATGGGAGGGATGAAAGATAGGCAAAGTAATACCGTATATAAAAAACAATTTTAAAACGATTAGAAGAAATAAATACTTAAATTTTATGAAATTTGGATAGAATACGTGTCATTACAAAATTAATGTGTGACCACGGTAAAATATCAGTACAACCTTCTAAAACGAATCCTATATCCCCCCCTTCAAATTAAAGTATATAAGTACAACAATATGAAGAGATTACATATTTAAAAGCAGTAATGAATAGAATGAATACAAGGTAATATTAATATTTAACTGTGATTAGAGTGAAACAATACTTTTTCCAAATGTGTATATACAAATTTCGAATAGGTGAAATACCCATACAATTCAAAATTTTATAGCTTAATTTAATTAATTTTAGAATTTATACACAACTTATATTTCACAATAAGTATCCACTTATTTGTCTTCTTTAAAAAGATACACAGTTTGTGCAATATATACAAAATTAAAGGTTCAGGAGAGGTTTATTTTCTCCTTAACAATCTATTATACATTATTTTTGTATTCTTGCCACGGTAGACGCGTTACTATTTAAAAAACGCATAGAACCTGACTACACATCATCATTTCCTTTACACGTGATAATATATCCAAATATAAAAATTTTGAAGCTAAGAATACTAAACAATACACGTTTCTCATTTACACTTTTCATCGGCGTTAGTAGTTCCTCGTATTCTTTTTAATATAGAAATTCCATAAATACATATTGTAATACCTTTACTACAATGCATTAGCTGCTTAAAAATATACAGATGTTTTTAAGACAGGAAAGCGTTGTATGCAGACATAAATTTTACTTAAGCGACGCAGTAGATTGCTTAAGCATTGATAGGTTATCCGTTAAAAATAAAAAACGTATCTATTTTGAAATGAATACAAATAATTTCTATATCTAATTGTTTAAACATAAGTTCTTGATTGGGGGGTATGCTATAATACACGACTATGAAAAATTTAAATGTATACTATCTTTATTCAAATTTCGAGAATATTCTAGATTAATAATAATATTAATGACCTTTATTTCCAACAGGCCAGTAGCCCATAACAGGAAAATGCAAAATTATAAAACTGAGTTTGGACATGTGTGCAATAGATATAATAAAAATAAATGCTAAATCAAAGTAATGTGTAAAAGTAAAGCAAGTGAAACAAAAATCATTACAAATATATATACAGTATGCATGCTAGGCAAACAAATCAATAAATTCATTGGCACATCTGCTCAAAACGTAGATCGGCGTCCTCCTTAGAGCATTAGTCCGCGCCCTTGGCGTCACAACGGACACATTGCACCAGGAGTTCAGACGGGGCACTAAAAAACACAAACGTTGCAGTAGTGAAGGACAGTCAACACTGTTACCGAGTAAGCCACGCAACATCCTACCACAAAGTTCCGCCCTCCTGACATGCAACGAGGACATATTATGCTCAATAAGCAGCTCCCCTTGCGACACACTCCTCATCAGGTAAGCACCACTAATCTTGAAGGTCAGGAATTTGAGAAACTTCCGATGAACACGCTCCAACTTCAAGCTCTCACAAGCATATATCGGAGACCACACCAGTGACGCATACTCCAGTTTACTTATAACATATGCGTAGTATATGGTCTTCAGTACAACTGGGTCACAGAAGTATTTGGAGATGCGGAATACAAACCCCAGCGATTTGCAGGCATCCGAGCACACACTAGTGATTTGCGACCGAAAGGTTAGATAAGAGTCAAAAATCACTCCCAAGATCCCTAAACTCTCTCACCCTCCCCAAACTAACATCCCCGATGTGGTACATGGATTCGAAATGCAAAATAGATCGTGAGAAGGTCATGGTATGGCACTTGTCAATGTTTAGTCCTAATCTAAACCGTCTACACCACCCCTCCAGGAAGTCCAAATTTCGCTGCAAGCCACCAACATCCTCAGGGGAACGAATTTCAGAAAAAATCTTTATGTCGTCTGCATAGGCAAGCACCGGACAATCAATATGACCAAGAAAAGCAATAAACGTATGATTCGTCATAAGTTTTGTTACTTAGTATTACCGAATAAATTTTTATACACAATAACTTTAGTTGTTATCATACTTATCATAACCATCCTAATGGAATAAAAATAAAAATATAAAAGATTAAAAGCCCTTTTAAAATTAAAGAAACGTCGCTTGAGGATAATATAAGACCCGATCATCCTGTAGAAACGTAAAGCACACAGAATATTAATTACCATTGCTGTTTTTTTAAAGAATCATCAATAACGTAGAACTAATAAAGGTAGTATAAGACAGATCATGTCGTTTGTGCATGGTCGTTCTTGGAACTTTGTGAAACAAGTAAATAAGAATTTTGGAATCTGTATTTATTGGTGGCGAAACGATGGTGTATAATCGCTTTTCGAAAATGGAGTCTGTGGACTAATAAAGACCGTTTATAAATAATTTAATTGGGGATCGTAGTTATGGGTTTCTAGTATTGTGGTTTGCACTGGTAATATCATTAAAGGAAAATATCGGGAAACTTACTAAAGATATATGATTTCCCCAATAATATTGCACACTACTAGAATTGTGCGAGCAGCTATTAGAGATTTTTACTTTATTTAGCTAGGCCATCTACTAAATAGACATGAAATGGGATCAAGTCACATTTACTTAATTTTCAATTTGAAAATACACTGCGAAGATGCAATTTTAATATAAGCAATGTGCTTATTAAACATTATAAGAAGCGACTTGAAATCACGTGGGATTATAAATAAATAAACAAATTTTTTAAAATTGGACAACACAAAACGACATATTACGGATATACATTGAGTTTTATAATTATATTGACCAATTATGTCTCAAACGCAGTAGATTCGATTTTGTCTTTCGCTTCTTTATTGATTCATATACCTAATTGTATTGTAGTAATCGTGGATGTCACTTTATAAATGCTTAGAATTTAATTTATTTACCAAAATATCATCAAAATGGGCGAAAATGTACTATATTTTTTAATTAACAATATAATTTCTTGTTTTAATATTTATGTAAATCTAACTATAATCACTTGTCCGGATTTGCATGTTCTAAAATTTTCCTTCCTTGTATATTCAACTGAGAAACACCCTCGTTCTATCGCACTCGGAATGTCTCCAAGCAACTTCAGTTTCGTAAGCAAATCGAGCAAAAGATACCCGAATATATTAAGCTATATTTGAATATTATTACTGAAACATATACAGTAGTATGCATAAGTAAGTGACCACTTGCACAAAATTCAATTCTTTGACAATATTGTTTCCATATTTAATATTATTTTACTCTTACTTTCATTATAAAGTTATAAAAATTGAAAATATATTGTTAAATGAAAGAGAAAATAGTTTGCCAGAATATCCTTAGTTAATCCTACTCGGGTTATCTCTCCCTTATCGATGGTTACTTCTTTACTTGCTTAATTACAGTTTGTGCGCAATGTGAGTTTGTATATTACTAAATTTCAAAGCGTTTAGTTGAATAATTATGTTTTAATTATAAGAGACTTTTTTACTTCAGTGCAAATGTTCATGAATATTGTTCAAATATTGTAAAGCGATACTGTGAGTAACAATTCATTTTATTCTATCATCCGTATTCTGATTAGGTTAATTTCTCGAAAGGGTAGTGAAATATCCGGAATATTTGACGAAAATCGCCACTGGATAGGTTCGTTCATCTTAAGTCAGTAACAAATTATGAAAGGAATACAATGTTCTAAGTCTTAGATTTTCAAAATTATCAAAAGGCACGAAGCAACCGGTTTGGTGGTTGATTGAAAATGGACGGGAGGACCAATGAAAGTAGAAGAAGGTCATGATAAATATTTGCAATTGACATTCTTGCAAAATAGGACAAAGTCATCTAAAGAATTAATAGATCTTCGTAGATCGACAGAAGTTTCTGTGCATCCTTCTACCGTGCGACACCATCAAATTAAAGAAGGATTTAAAGGTCGTGTTGCAAGGAGGTAACCATTACTGCGAAGTCATTTTTCATTAGGCGAGTGGCAACGCATGCTTCGGACAGATGAGTTTAAATTTGAAATATTCGGATCCCAAAAGAAACAATATATTCGCGTACAAGTTAGAGAAGCGTGTAACCAATCATATATACAGTCAATAATAAAAAAACAAGAGTTGGATCTGTGCAAGTATGGGATGGCATATCTGCACAAGGAGTTGATACATCAATTAAAATTACTGGAAAATGAATATCAGCGGAATATTTAGAGATTCTGTAGTACCATTCTGTACCAGCAGGATCACAATTAATTGGTAATAATTACATTTCGAGCACGATAACGATCCGAAGCATACCGCTAGAATCGTTAAAAATTATTTAAACAATATTGATCAGCAATGAGTTGCACTAACTCTAATCTGGCCAGCGCAAAGTAGAGATTTAAATATCATTGAATATGTGTGGGATTTATTTAGATCACGCTAAGCAGAAAAATCACCAACTAATGCCAATTAACTTTTCTAAATACTTTTGGAAGAATGAGATAACATTTCCCAGGAATTTCTGACAAAACTGTTCGATAGTTTGCCCAAAAGCGTGAGAAGTGTAATATCTGCTATAGGTCGAGAATTCTTGGCACATATGTATGTAAATTTCAAATAGAAAAAAACTTGACAACTATTAAGAAAGAAACATGTATAATTTGCATATATTTTGACATAGAAATATTTTTTTATGGTGTCAATAAATATTTATTAATAGAAATATATGCAATTTAGTTCAGTTTTATTTGTGTACTTATATTTAGGACATATTACTAGAACAACTGAAAATGTTAATATTTTAATAATTACTTTGAAGTAAATAGATGTATAACACTAATAGAATATTAAAACTTGAAATAACCGTAGGTTTTAAATTTACACCAAAGATATTTCTAACTAAATTCCATTCACTTTCAAAATTGAAGTTATAAAATAAGTTGAAATATACGTCAGTAGGCATTATATGGTAGTTATAGAGAAACCCCATTACGACAAAAACTTCCGAAAAACCTCATAAATTTTCTCGATCAGCAGAAATTTTATCCCTATGCGGTTGCCATCAAGATAAGAGTAACGAGAATTTTATCTGCCAAGGGTATCAACGTAACTAAACACTTACATAATGTCCATTTAATGACGATAGGAGCTATACGTGGCCGTTTACACATTAAGCGTCATTGTACGCATTAAACACATAGAAAAGGTTATGACTAAAGCAAATGTAAAATAATTAAATTGCAAGTACATACATATGTTAGCATAACGTTTATCCATGTTGTAGAGTTGTGGTATTTAGGAAATTAAAATAACTCAAATTTAAAACGGTAAACTTTTTTCACTGCTAAATTTACTCAATTATAGAATGTAATGTAATATGATATCAAGTTTTTTACGCTTGATTTTGTTTTTTTTTCGGAAACAAAAAACGACATAATTATGCGCTTTTACGATCGTAACTGAAAAATTCTAATTTTGACCGCTTTTTACATCTTATATGTAATGGGACTCGAACACGCGATTTTTTCTCTCCGGGAATGTACCATCTTCATTAGACCACGGAGACAGTGAATTCGAGTTCTCTAATGTGCCACAAATTACATTATGGAAACTGTTGTTCTATGAAAACCCCTGGTAGGTTATTAATTGCTCACTGTCTCCGTGGTCCAATGGTGATGGCACATTTCCGAAGAGAATGAGATCAAAGGGTTCGAATTCTGCGCGGAGAACAAAAATTATTTCAAAAATTTCTGCATTACATATACGATGTAAAAAGCGGTTAAAATTAGAATTTTTCTAGTTTAACCTCCTAAAAGAACATAATTATATGTAGTTAATAATCTACGGTGGGTTTTCATTTAATAAATATTCCATAATGCAATTTATGTCACATTAAAAGGACTCGCATTCACTATCTCCATAGTCTAATGGTATTGGCACATTCCCGGGGAGAATGAGATCGCGAGTTCGAGTTCCGTGCGGATAGCACAACTTTTTCAAAAATTTCTGCACTACATATACGTCGTAAACAGCGATTAAAATTACAATTTTTTAAAAAACATGTTTATCGTTCTACCTTTAATTTTTGTTATTTAATTTGAATACTGCCAAATCAAGCCAATTCAACATGTAAGGTGCATTATTTTGCATAACAAGAGTTTTTTAATTAAAGACATGTATTAAGCAGTTTAATAAAATTAAGATTACAGGTCGTCTCGATAGGTCTTCCCTAGCTTGACACATCCCTTCCAATGACTTGCACTACTTAAAAGAAACCTTAGTGTTCTGAAATTATCTTATTCAGAATACGCATCGCTGTCTTTTGGATGTCCTTAACTCTTTCTAAACGAACTTCTTTGACTTGACCCTTTATTTTGAGAAAAGGAAGAAGCCGCAAAGGGCGATTTTAGCACAATACAGGCGTGGAGAATAGCCTTTCATGATCAAAACTTCTAGAATTACTGCCGAATACGGCAGTAATTTACTTAATCTTGTCAAGTTAAATATTTACTAATACCAGGTCGGCTGAAAAGTCCCCGGTCTGACACATAGATGGCGTTACTGTTATTAAATCCATATGTTTTTAGATAGTACTAACCTTCAAACGAAACGTGTCAAAATTTGACAGCAATCCGACCATTAGTTACTGAGATATTGCGTTAAGAGTGAAGCTACTTTTGTTATTTAAAAAAATGGAAAAAAAAGAATTTCGTGTGCTGATAAAGTACTGCTTTTTGAAGGGAAAAAATACCGTTGAAGCAAAAGCATGGCTTGATGAGGAGTTTCCGGACTCTGCGCCAGGAAAATCAACCATAATTGATTGGTATGCTAAGTTTAAACGTGGTGAAATGAGCACCGAAGACGGCGAACGCAGTGGACGACCAAAAGAGGCTGTCACCGACGAAAACATCAAAAAAGTTCGCAAAATCATTTTAAATGACCGTAAAGTAAAGTTGATCGAGATAGCTGACATCCTAAAGATATCAAAGGAACGTGTTGGACACATCGTGCATGAATATTTGGGCATGCGGAAGCTCTGTGCAAAATGGGTGCCGCGCGAGCTTACATTCGATCAAAAACAACAACGAGTTGATGATTCTGAGCTGTGTTTGAAGCTGTTAAATCGTAATAAAACCAAGTTTTTGCGTCGATATGTGACAATGGATGAAACATGGATTCATCACTACACTCCAGAGTCCAATCGACAGTCAGCCGAGTGGACTCCACGCGGTGAACCGGCTCCAAAGCGCGGAAAGACGCAACAGTCAGCTGGAAAAGTTATGGCGTCAGTTTTTTGGGATGCGCATGGAATAATTTTTATAGATTATCTTAAAAAGGGCCAGTCCATCAACAGCGACTATTATACAGCGTTATTGGACCGTTTGAAGAACGAAATCGCAAAAAAACGGCCCCATATGAAGAAGAAGAAAGTGCTGTTTCACCAAGACAATGCACCGTGTCACAAATCAATGAAAACAATGGCCAAATTAAGTGAATTGGGTTTCGAATTACTTCCCCATCCACCGTACTCTCCAGATGTGGCCCCCAGCGACTATTTCCTGTTTGCAGACCTCAAGAGAATGCTCACCGGGAAGAAATTTAGCAGGGATGAGGAGGTGATCGCCGAAACTGAGGCCTATTTCGAGGCTAAAGACAATTCGTACTACAAAAATGGTATCGAAAAGTTGGAAGAACGCTATAATCGGTGTATCGCCCTCGAAGGCAACTATGTTGAATAATAAAATCGAATTTTGCCCATAAACTGTGTTTTACTATGGTAGACCGGGGACTTTTCAGTTCGACTGTTAATACTAGACTTATACTAATTAAATAAGAATTCTAATTTATGACCATGCATATACATATATAATACTTACTAAATTCGTTTAATAAAATTTACGGGACCAACAAATTTACAATTATGTGTAACTATCTGCAGATAATTCATAGGGAATAAAAACGCCCGTTTATAATGAATAACATCCAATAATTTTTTTATTTTATAATCTTCCACGGTCGTTGACAATTTTTTCTTGGTTTTCAGGCTGAAACACGCGCGTTCACTCTTATAAGACGTTGCTGTATTTAAGCTGATTCAGTTTCACTGCAGCAAAGACGTACAATCGATAAACTAGAAAACAACTTCTTAATGATTCTAAATAAAAGTAATTTTCTTTATTGCAGCCTTAATTTATTCAGTTGCCAATACTTCAGTGGTTCGTGAATTTCCTGCTTCATAGTTCATAACATGTTATGTTAATATAATCTTCCATATAGTTTGCAATAGTTCTTGATTGATGATCTCGAGTCAATGAGTAGAGTTTCTCAATACATCATTGGCAAAATACCCTAATGATTCAACGATTGTAATTTCCCATTTTACCAAATACTTCAATTTTCCAAACAAGCTTTTGACGCATGTATATTCCACAACTACATACTTCTACATTATAGTTGCATATGTGTATTTACCCAATGTATCTATTTCTGAACTCTTAGATTATTCTGTAAATTCAATGTCTTTTTGTTTTCGGTAATTTATCCTTACTTTCTGATGATGATTACCAATTAATGTAATTATAACAGTTTGCACTACATTTTTATACGTGAATTTTTTTGTATATTCTTTTCTTTTGAATTACCGCATTAGTAAATTGAGTTACGATAATTCTCATATTTGACACATACTTTAAGTAAATAATAATAAATATAATATGTGTAAAGATTCTTTTACGAATCAACTTCGGGTTACTAGATAGTAATTTACTCAAGGTCATTTAGTATACGTATATATGGAAAAAATGATTCCACATTTTTTTGATATTGATCAAGGACGATTTAGGCGAACGCATCTACATACGCAGTAATAATTTTTCCTTATTAATTACCCATAACCAGTATTACATAATCAATGTTTATATTTTCTAACATCTTTGTTTGTTTGTTTCAGGTAAGTGCAATTGAGTTTCCTGCCCGTTGTTCTACAACGATGCACGATAAATACATTATTAAATCACGATCCATTGAGTGAATATTACGTAAGTTTTGACGTATTGTTTTTAATTATTACTGTCTCTTTATCCTTATAGTTTGTATTGTAATTTAAAACAATTATATTCCATAATGAGTTAAGTAAATACGTATTTACTTAATTATTATTAAGAACATTGCTACAAAAATAAGACAAGTAGCAATGTTTTGACTTGTTATTCGTAGTTTAATGACATTTAATATATGACGAGTATATTATAGATTTTTCTACTTCGTCATGAAATAATAATTATTGTTTTCTTCAAACAAAGCCAATTACACACTAGTAACATTTGTAATTATCGACGTATTAATTTCAGCAAATCAAAATGTCCAATTTCTAACTATATCATATATTTTCTTTATTTTTCTTAAAAAATTAAAAACAATTTCGAAATTTTATTTCCATTAGATCTAGGTATGCCACTGAATTATCTTAACTTTAACAGAGTTTTAGTAATAATTGTTCTTAATTGAGTGCGATTTATATAATTTTACGAGCAGCTAAAAATTTTCAGTTATTAGATATGAAATATTCTAATTAAGTTGAAGAGATTCTTATAGACTTCTCTTGACAACTTGGAAGTCTGGAATTTTTCACTAAAATTCAGGATGGTTTCGGTATTGTTTTAGAAAAAGGTTCAATAAACAATTTCCATTTTATCAAACATTAATCTTTTAAAGCCCGTTATGTCAGGTCTAGTAATAATTAATACGTTAGATATTCTAAGCAAAATAACCTAAGAACACTATATTCGTATGTACAGAGCGTGAAATTTGGTAAACACGTTTTGCCTTGTTGATTTGCCAATGTTTCCTCCGCTGTTGCAAGAGACATCCCCAAGAGTGTCGTTGACCTCGTCGTCGCTGCACTGAAAATGAACTAACTAATAGTTTTCTGTCATAAAATTTGAAAACATGAAAATGGTGGAAAACAGCATATTAAACATCTCATACTTTATAAGTTTCAATTGGGAAAAAACATTGGATGCTATAGAAAACTATTTACATTTCACTGGTGTTGTTACGAATTAAAAATACAAATTCTTTTAATTAGTAATAAAACGTTTCATTAGATGGTTAAGATGATTGTATCCGCAATTTGGTTCAAAATCTTCAAGAAACGCAAGCAACATTGTTACATTACAAATTACTAAAAAAGAACATTTTCGCCCAGCTGGAGCCAGATCAAATCCAGTTTTCGGATTTGACCTGACGGAAGTTTGTATCTAAGTGAAATCTATGAATATTGAATCTTCAAAAAATATTGAATAAATAATTTGGAATATGGTGATTTAGATATCTTAGAATATATTTGTCCTATTAATCAAGAAAGATATTATTTCCAATAAGAAAAAGCGATTTTATAATAGCGCTATGTGTTGCGCCCTTTAATCAATTAGTCTCTTCTTACAACAAATTACTACTTTTGAGTTTTTAGGGTTACTTTTCTACATACTTTTCTTACTTCTATTATTATTTCCTTATTTCTAAATAGTTATTTCTCACCTCAACGCTCTGCTGCAATTTCCATGTTCGTCTCATCATATGTTTCATTTCAATTGTTCTCACTCTATTATCGTTCCTAATGATAAGATATTCAGCTTCTTAAATACTTTTATTTCAGATTCTACCTCGTATTTTGCTCCATTTTTTAAGAGTTTTCTTTTTTATGCCGTCCAGTGGAAAAAATTAAATTTATCTAAAATTTGAAACATCATTTACCTTATATATATATATATATATATATATATATATATATATATATATATATATATATATATATATATATATATATATATATATATATATATATATATATATATATATATATATGTATATATATATATATATATATTGTGCGATTGTTTTTCTCTATTTGAAATAAATGTTATTTTTAAGAGGCCAAAAGTTCTAGCTGGCTTTTAATGTATCAAAATTATGATCCGCAGGAAATAATAACATAGCCGGACTTTAATACAATAAAATTAATCCATGACAGAATATACAAAGACTGGTTTAAAATATCTTGAAAAATGTAGGGGAATGTACATATGTATATCGAAACAGCTGTATTATAAAATATGTTTGGAGCTGTACTGAATGTGTTATAAATACATATTTTCGTTTTCGACAAATTCAATGAGATTGCCTATTCTGATAAAAGTATGGGTATATGCGCGTATGTATATAACCCTTAAGAATGCAGGTTTGTATTCAATATTTTTATCATATTGTATATCATTTTACCATACTGTATAATTACATAAAATTGGATAGTTTCTATGTAAATTAATATATTTTTTTTATCGTTATTTAACCCATTTTAGGTTTTTAAGAGTTTATAATAACTGACAAATCTACAGCCACCAATATAAATCTTAAGCTTACCACTAAAAAGGTGTAGCTTTATTTTACCAATACAGGACACTTTTAGGAGTTATATTCAGTTACGGGTCTCTTTCTTATACGTTGTTTAAATTTCTGCTATAAATGGGCAATATAGTTTAAAAACAACGGTTGTGGAGAACTGCTAAATTATTGATATTGCAGACTGTTTTGGTTACCATAATTGCTATTGAAACTCCCTATTTACTTTAGTTTAGAAATTCTGGAGGTAATTTGCCATGTAAATATGACGACATTGTATTCTTTAGCAAGAGCGGTTAAAAGAGCATTTCTGTTGTGTTTTTTTTTTGAATATTTGTTTTTTCAAACAAATACTTTGATTTAGTTTTATACATCTCGCAATATTTAACTGCCTCTAAAAATATAATGCTTCGGCGACTGTAACCACAATAAAAGGCAGCTGTGAAGAACACATGAATTTTCTTGATTCACTAAATACGTTATATGCTTTTTTTCTTGCTGCTTGCAGTCGTCAATATGCAAAGTAAAGCAAGTTATTTACGTTATTGAGTCTTACAACTGTTCGTGGTATATATATTCGCGTAACTGTATGTATGTACATACACTACATTAGTTCGGACATTTATATGAATTTAAATAAAGGAAAACGGTTAAACTAATTTATGTCAAAACTTAAAATTTTTATTACATTGTTGTTTATAGACGCTTACAAAGTATAATAATAAAAATTATAGTAATTCTAACGTTAAATAAACAAAGATATCTTAAACATTCCGCTCATCGAAGAAACCCCCTCTATTTGGTATACTATTCCATTCTTCTTGCAATATGTTCCACAAGTGATTTGTTGAGGTAGGACACACTTTTTGGACCCTCCTGTCCAGTTCATCCTATAACAATTCTATGGGGTTTAGGTCGGGGCTTCGCAGTGGCCATGTCATTATTTGTAAGGTTCGCTATTTGAGAAATTTTTATATATTACTGATGAGTGTTTTGGATCATTGTCCTGCATAAGCACAAAATTTTCGCCGATTAAACGTAGCCCCGGTAGTATTGCATTCGCTTGCAATATGTCTAAATAAATCCCATTCGCAACATAGCCTCGATTCACTTCAAGTCCCCTGTGCTGGCGCCCCAAATAAGCACAGAACTTCTTCCTTATTTGACGGTTGGCACTATACAATTCCGCAGCATTCTTTGGCCACTCGCTCTTCTTACAAAAACATGCCTCGGTTGTCCAAATACTTCAAACTTTGATTCATCAGTCCATAAGACTCTTTTCCAGTCATCCAGCGTCCAATCTCTCTGTGTTTCTGCCCATTGTTGTCATTTTTGACAACATTGGGCTGTACGTCGAAGAAAGGGTTTTCTTACATCTTGGAGATTTGGAACTTTTAATCTTCTTTTAACCGTAGTAACAGAAATTATTCTTGCACGATCGTAATTCATTACTGCTGCAATTTCGGATGCTGTCAGTCTCCTATTTCGTTTACTCAGCAATTTTATACGCTCATCGTCGGCGTGAGATGTTATTTGCTTACGACCTGAATGTGCCGAATCTCTTAATTTGCCCGTGCGTTGAGATCGCCAAATGATATCACTAACAGTCGAAATGTGTCTTTTCGGAAATTTGACGCACTGAATAAGCTTCTTGATGAAAAGCAATAATTGCAAAACGTTTTTCTAAACTTGTTGGTTTTCCTCTCGGCTGTTTAAGAAGTTAACATAAAAAATACGGTCTTATCAGTAATGCACATGCTAGCAAGTTTATTAGAAGACTAATGCATATTTCGGGATATAAGACTCTTTAGGGTGAGGGTAGGTAAGTTTCACAAGTTTTTTGCTTGCAATATTATCTGAAAAATAATCGTATCTGTGACGGTACGGAATATTCCAGGAATTACCGGAGTGAGTCATAAAATATAATAGGTGCTCTAATAGATATATTTACCTGTAATTGGTTAAAAATCTCGTAAACGACCTACTGTAAATATATTATTTTTTTTAGAAAAGTTACTAAATTTCACTAATTGCCCAAACTTATATGGACGGTAGTGTACATATACTTGCTGCTATTTTCAGTATTATTTCCAAATTTATCTGTAAACTTAATCCCCTCTGTTTAATTACTATTTTTTCGGCTGTTAAAAATTAATAGTAATTATCCAACCCCGTTTATCTGAATATATCATTTGTACTAAGCTTCTGTTTCGGTTACGCACGTGCTCGGGTATGACTCATCGCGAATTAGGCGATCGATTACGGACGAACCGTCACGCCGCGCCAACGGACGGTAATAACAACGTAACATGGAAATCGCTTCAGCGACGAAGGAAAATGCACACATTAATATTCCGCATGTGTTGCTCATTACACGACGTGCATGTCGGAGGGTGGTCCAAAATATTTTCGTAAAATATCAATTAGGTTACTTTCGCTATTTGGTGCGGAAAATGAGCTGAAAATTAGGAAGTTAATATCGTATACGTAGTCGTTAGATCCTTACAATTACATAATCGTGTCTTTTGCATGCTAATTATCTACACAGTACCACTTTTGAAGATGATCTTACAAGTCATTAAAGGGACATGATATTTTAGTTCACGACTGTAAATTCCACAATCAAACATGTAATTAAATAAATTATAAAATATGTTTCGTATGGTTCAAATATTTGTCTTGGTTTTTATGCATCTGCATTTTAAACTTAAAAAGTAATTAAGAAGAAATTGATTCTAACTTTCTTTGTACTTGGTTACATCAATCGACATCATTTTGGGTTAAATTTATAGCCTTTCTAGTTACATTTCATAAAAAATACAAAACATGAATCATTTATTCACATCATATTGTTTTGTTTTTATTATTAAAGTATAATACTGCAACTGTATAATAAAATTTTTGCCTTTTTTCTTGCTTGCAATGGTAGGTATATTTCTAGTGGTGCATGACTAGTAAAAGCTATAAAGCAAATCGTCTGTTTCCTCTCACAGCTAATTCAAAATAAATAAATACATTTTGAGCAGTATTTATTAAATTTTGAAATTATATTGTTTTGGATTGTGTTCATGTTCTAATGTTACTTCCAAGACATTTATCGTTTACGGTATTGATCTATTCGGAAAACTCTTTTTGAATTTGTATACAACAATTACCAACAATTTGCACCTTTATAGCCTATAACCTAGAATTTCCGCGTCTCTTTTGGGCAATTATATATTCCAAACTAAGTCGTCGTGATCTGATTACGTGTTAAGATATAGCTTTTCATCTTCTGGTGGAAAATTCTCGTTGACAATTTCACAATTTTTTCGTTCATACTCCTCTCTACATCTTATGAGTTAGTAGTCTGGTAGCTTATTTATAATGTATTTAACTAATTTCTTCGTGGAGCAAATCCAAAATTATTTTGAAAACAACCCTAAATATATATCTAACTGACATAATGGTATTAAATTAGTCATCTTTTCTATAATTACGTGTCAGTATCATTTAAAATTTAATCAATGAATATAGCATAATACGTTGTTTTATCTAATTTTCTAAAAAAAATTATAATAAATGCTCTAAATTGTATTATAATTTAAAAAGTATGTGTTTTAGAGAATAATTCCCAAAAAAATCATACTTCATAGGAAATGAACGCTATTAAATTTAATATCTTTCTCTCTTAGCATTTAAAATTTTATTGCGCGTAAAGATAATTGTTTAAACTTTTTTCAGAAAAACCTCGTATTTGCTTTCAAATAGCTTTGCTTTTCAAATTAATTAGTAACAACAATCATGAACAATTCCTTGTTGCTTTTTTATTGAAGTTGATAGTTATTTCTTCAATGAAAATTTCAGTGGTTTTAGGTTTTCCACTCAAGAAAATTTAGCGCCTTCGAAAACACAATACACAAAAAAATCGAAAGAAGATAAAACAAGAACAAAATTTATTGATTCTGTGGCTATGAGGATGGTTCTCCAACTACGTTGTCTCACGCAAATATGTTGCGTATTCGGCGGAATCTTAAATGTGACAGTATGGAGCGATCTGTTAATTACTCTGTGTTTGATAGCGCGTTGAAGAGAACGTCTTTTATGATTTTGGAAACATTGGAAAAAAACGAGTTGTCTTCAGTTATAAATACTTTCTTTCGAAAGGCTTAACACCAACGGAAATCAAAATAGAGTTAGACTGTTAGGGTCTGTTTCTTCGTTTTCAATAGTTAAAAACACGGTTTTTCAGTTTAAACCTGGTCGTGTGAGCGTAAGTGGATGTTTAAAAACTTCGCAGTGTATGTTTAAAAACCACTGCTGTCGCTTATGATGGAAAAGTCCACTGCATCATATTGGATAACCATCAATTGCACGAGGTAGCAGGCATAGTAGATATCTCAACT
This sequence comes from Dermolepida albohirtum, assembly GCA_031893035.1. NCBI lineage: Eukaryota > Metazoa > Arthropoda > Insecta > Coleoptera > Scarabaeidae > Dermolepida > Dermolepida albohirtum. The sequence goes on along the minus strand of JAVIWB010001462.1, from coordinate 36,751 downwards.
GAAGAATTGAAATTAAAAAATGAAAAGGGTTCGCCATGACTAAAATTAATAAATTGGAATTTCAATTATGCTTCATTCGCCCTATTCTCCAAATTTGGCACCCAAGGATTATCATCTATCTGCAAAATTGAAATAAATATTAGGCAAAAAATAATTTTCGTCCAATTCCGAGAAAGTCGCAATTGTAAGTAGTTATTTCGAATCATTGCTTTTATTGGAGTATCGTTGGAATAAGTGTGTTGAGCGAGCAGGAGACTACTGAAAAATAAAATGCTTTTTCTGTCCATAAATTTGCGTTTTCTTTGTTAAGCGATGTACATACAAAAGTAATAATTACTCAACATAATATTAATTGTGTTGAGTATTATTTGTCTAATAATTTTTTAGTTTAGCCTTATGTTCAAAATGGCTCGAACAATCTGATGCACACTCTTAGTTTTTAAGCCTTTCAATTCATATATTATGTATTCCATTCGGATGGAAAAACCGTTCCTCTGAATTTGATCAATGGCTTCTAATTTTTCTGTCGAGTTTATTCCAATCGCAGGGGATTTATAAATCTGGCCTACGACATTGTATGTAAGGTATTTAGCTTCTACTTACGTGTTTTAATAATTTTTAAAAATCTCGAGCCCTTGTCAGGGATAGTTTTCTTCTATCAACAGCATTCCGTAATTCATTATTCTGTTAAATCTTTTACACAAGATATAGTAAACAAAATATTCTAGATATTTAAATTTTTAATTAAATGATTTTACTTATCTACTACGCTTCTACAACATGGACCAAGAAAATTGTAAATTTTGAAACACCGGAAACTACTCTATGTCTCATCCGGCCCTTTGTATGCATTGCCTTAATTAAACTGTGAAAACCTATAGACCTTCTTCTAGAATTTTTGTTTTCAACTCCGGCAATTGTGCTGCTCTTGAAGATACTTTATAAAAAGTCTCACACCAAAAAGTCAGATGGTCTTGGAATGTCACTATATCATGATCACCACACAGCTATCAAGTGGCTGGCATTGTATTCTTACAGTATGAATCATAGCACTACTTTGGTAAAACCACGAATTATCTATCTCGGAGAGTTTTAGAGTTGTTTTGATATAAACGGTTCAAGTATTGCAACATATCGAGTTGGAAAAATAGAAACTCATCGCCGCAGCATATTAAATTCAAGAGGGTTGTAGTTACCAGTAACAATTCTATTTGTTAATGTAACCATTGGTATGGAAATGCGGTTCATCCTATCTGTACATACAAGTTTTTAGAGATACTCAGTTTCACTAAGTTGATCTTTTCCATAACTTTTTTCCTAGAACTATCATCGCACAATTTGAATTTTGTATGGAAGAAGTTTTAATCTCTGGTAAAGTGCTCAGGGAACAATTCTTCGTCTAAAGTGCAAAGCGTGAATTTAAAGAATAAAATATACACTCCGCGCAACATGAATAGGACCACCCGACTTGTTGCAAGCTTTCGGTGGTTTGAAAAACAATTCATTTACTAAAAATACAATGCAAGTTTGTAATGGTATGATATGGCAAATAATACGCATTATTGCGCAATAGTGCCTAACGTTATGCATTGGGTGACGTAAGTACCACATACATATAAAATGCACCGCGCCGTTTGGATACGACCAGTATTTAATAGTAAGCTACCGGATGAGTGTCGAGTTACAACGTGTATCCGGATAAACAAACATCTGTAATTAAGGGTATTGTGCAACGATGGGACGACAGAAGTGCTTAAGTATGGAAGAAATTGGAAAAATTAAAGCGTTCCATCAAGAAGGGTATTCCTCAAGGGCTACTGCAAAGAAAATAAGTCGATCACACCAGGTTGTGAACAATTTTATTAGGGATCCCGAGAATTATGGAAAACGTTTTAAAGGGCGAACAACATCCGTTACAACTAAGAGAGAACGTCGAGCCATATTACGCGAAGCATCGAATTCGGCATTAACGGCAAGACAAATCGCGAATAACGTTGGAACGAATGCATCGGTAAGAACTGTACAGAAGTTACTGAAGACCTGTCCGCATTTAAAACGTTTGAAAATTAAACGACGGCCTCCTTTAAGGGAATTTCAGCGCACTGCACGTCTTCAGTTTGCTAGAGCAAAAATGGGGTGGACAAGAGAATGGCAAACTGTTATTTTCAGTGACGAGAAGAAGTTTAATTTAGATGGCCCGGATGGGTTTTCTTATTATTTCCACGATTTACGTAAAGATGAAGTGATTCAGTCAGGCGAGCCGATGTTGGTTCAGTCATGGTATGGGGAGCTGTTTCCTATAACGGACCTGTTGATTTAGTAATAGTGAAGGGCAGACAGAATTCGGAAAAGTACGTCCAGCTGCTGCAACAGGTGAAAGACAAATTTTCCAACGTTATGGCAGGTGGGCCATTTATTTTCCAACAGGATAATGCCAGTATTCACAGCGCGCACATTGTTCGACGCTGGTTTCAAGAACAAGGCATGGAGGTTCTCGATTGGCCATCGCTCTCCCCCGACCTGAACATCATAGAAAATGTTTGGGGATGGTTGTCGCGTAAATTGTACTCCAATGCTACCCAATTCAGTTGCGCTGACGAACTAGAGCAGGCGCTGAAACGAAGTTGGGCGGAACTTCCCGTTGACTACTTGAGAACCCTGTATAATTCCATTCCATCCCGACTATTTGAGGTTATAAGAAATAATGGCAAAAGTACTCATTATTGAACAATAAAGTATTTTGTTATTGCAAACGAATCTTTTATTTTGTAGATTGGTCGTATTCAAGTGGCGTTTAATTACTCTACTTATTGTCATTAGTAACATACATTTGCACTGACTTTTACAAAAATTATATTTGGTACCTACATACATCTTTTTATCAACCATCTTATTTTCGAGAATAACAATTCCAGCGCGCTACCATGTTTATACCAACTACAAATGTCATATATGCAGTTGGTCCTATTCATGTTGCGCGGAGTGTACATCCAACATTCACTTTCGTAAAATATAATTGATTGAGCATATTGATTGTTGTAAATATTTATAGTACAATTGTACATATATACATTTTCAATATAGTAAATCTACTGCATTATTTGTAAACTTTACAATTTATTTGACATTAAATGTATACTATTATGCTTTATATAATTAATTCTTAGATCGTCAAATGGTTAAGCAAATTCAAGCTATTGTAAATACAATTAAAGTAACCGAAAGTATATACATATATATATACTTATATACATACACACACACACACACATATATATATATATATATATATATATATATATATATATATATATATATATATATAAGCTATTCCCTTAAATTGTAGGAAAATTTAATTGCTATTTCCCTTTATCTGGGATCACCCCTAAAAGATCCCCAATTCCTGACCAAACAATCTCCAAGTTAATAAAAGGGACTTTACATGTACGGTACACATTCGGTCGACTAATTTCGCATCATGTCTCACCTGCTTCAGTGTTTACCTTCCACACAGCTTCCGCGTTGATATAAAAGCTTTCGTTCGACTGTGACAACAACAATTAAATCAGACTCCTTCGAAAGAAACCCTTCTCTAATAGGATACCTTTAAACATCTCCTCCTCACCTACAGACTACCCATCGTGTCTTTATTCATTAAGAAAATTGTTCAATTTAGAACTTTCTCGTGTAGAATATAAATGAAAATAGAAGGTTGTATTTTTTGTCCAGTATTTGACAGTAACGACTTGTATCACGCTATTATAATACTATCAGGATTATTATTGAACTTTCAATAAACAATTTAACGTGATCAATGTAGTAAAGGGAGAAATATTTTATAAGAGGAAAATTATAGTTAGGAAAACTGAAATGCAACCAATTTGGATACTATAGAATATTAATGAACTTTAAAAAACTAAATTGTAGCTAAGATAAAAATATTTATTTTTCTTCGAGATTTATAAGTTATTAATAAACCATTTGCTAAAACATTAAAAATAGTAATCTGTCAGTTTTGTATTCATTAGCAGCTTCAATCAATTGTATTCTATCTCTTACCGTTTGGGCAATATCTAAAAAAATGTATATATTAACTTCATTCCGCAAAATAGTGAAGAATTGTGGTTTTCGACCAAATATTTAATTTTATTAACGTAATTATTAATTCCGAGATTTAATATTTTAAGTAAAATTTAATCACTGAAGGTTAATATATAACTCCTTTCCACATTAAATTTCGTATTCTGTATACGTATTTCGACAACTAAGTTGTCATCATCAGCAGATAATTAAATAGTGTCGCACCTGGAAAACTACGACAAAATACGTGTACGAAAACAAATTTCAGTGTGCGTTTTGGCTTTCAGCGGTACGGTTCGTGTGCGAAATTTGTTTTCGTACAGGTATTTCGCCGTAGTTTTCCAGGGACGACACTGTTTAGTTATCTGCTGATGATGACAACTTAGTTGTCGAAATACGTGTACAGAATACGAAATTTAATGTGAAAAAGGGTTATATATCAACCTTCAGTGATTAAGTTAATCAACCACAAACTCCATCAAAATCACCTTTTAAGTAAAAGTTTCGACGACATACTTTTGATTTTTTTAATGCCATTTTAGAATGCTTGATTATGACCATGAACTTACTAAATTTATATTAGCTATAGTCCAACTTACTTTACTAATTTAAAAGCTTAAGATAAAGTGATGATTTGATGCAAAGCATTTTATTTTGTTTGTTGGAAATCCTAGCATGTCTATGTTTCATAACATAATAATTATTTGTACTATAGTAACATAGTAATGCGTACAATATACGAATAATTCTTTTCGTTGATTTTATTGATTCCTATGCATATACAATCATCATATTAATAGATCGAACTAACATTAATAAAGTACTGTAAAAGAATTCAGTTAAAAAATTTAAATCTAAACATTTAGATCATTATATTTACACAAAAACATATGCATATATATATTATTCATGAATAGCTTACCTTACATTATATTCTATTTAACTATTAATGAATATTATTGTTACAGAATATTACATATACTATAAACCACGAAAGTTTACGAAAATACGAACATATGTATACTGGCATTTGTCTAATTTATCGGTAGTCACATGTGTTAAGAAAGAAACGACGCAAACATTCTTCTAATAGAGTTACGCGCTACATCTTGTCAAGAAATCGTGATAAAATAGAAACAGACGTATGCAGAGCATGTGTATTATGCATACATGTGTCACATATAATACAAATAAAGTAGTGTTTTGACTTTTGACTTATAAAGTTTGTCTTTTTTACGGTTCCGATATTGTTATATTCCTTGTATTTTACCGCTGTTATTTATTAGTGTTCTAACAGCTAATTTATCATATTTATTTCATCATGCTTGTAGGTTTACACTTAGGTTACTTACGTAGGCAGCTTTTACATTTCTTATTTACAGGTTTACAGACTAAATATATAGCAGATTACTGCGTCTGACAGCAATATAAATATAGTATTTAATTTGACATCCTCAATTCCTGTGGACATCAGATTTCACACGACAGTTATCACGTGATCGGAAAATATTCATAATTTAAACTATAATATATATGTATAATTTTCTATTACCATAATATTTATTAATAACTATATAAAATTTCGAATTAGTTTATAATATAACTATTCTGGTAATACAATTTCATGAATAACGTATATATAAATATATGCTTTTGTGTAAACCTAATGATCTTTTTGTTTAGATCTAAATTTTTTAAATGAATTTCTTTTACTGTATTTTATTAATGTTCACTCGATCTATTAATATGATGAATATATATATTGGGTCTGGGAAAAAGTTCGTGGCGTTTTTCCCGATAGATGGCATTGGTTGCCGATAACTAAAGAACAACAAGTCACAGCGACACCACCGAGGGCTCGTTTTTTAGATGACCTTCCGAACGTTAGTTTGAGCGTAGAAACATTGTAATCGGTGCAGTGGTTGGAAAGTTATTCGCACTTGAAAATGGAGAAGAATAATGAGAAATTTCGCTATATTCTGCAATATTATTATGATAAGGGGAAGAACGCTGCGCAGGCTTGTGATAAAATTTGTGCTGTGTACGGTGAAGGTACTTTATCGAAATCTGTTGCGCGGAAATGGTTCGCTCGCTTTCGTTCTGGAAATTTCAATGTGAAAGATGAGTCACGCTGCGGTCGTCCAATCACTGAAAAATCTGATGAAATTCTTGAAAAAGTCCAACAAGATAAGCATATCAGCAGTGTCGATATTGGCATGGAGCTAGGCATTGACCACAAAACTGTTTTGAACCATTTACACAAAGCTGGTTACAAAAAAAAGCTTGACGTATGGGTTCCTCATGAGTTGAGCGTGAAAAACATGATTGACCGAATTAACATCTGCGATGCGCTGCTGAAACGGAATGAAATCGAGCCGTTTCTGAAACGTTTAATAACCGGAGATGAAAAATGGATTACGTACGATAATCGGAAGCGTAAAAGATCGTGGATAAAGGATGGTGAGCCGTCACAAGCGTTCGCTAAGCCAACATTGACGCCAAAAAAAGTGATGCTGTGTGTATGGTGGGACTGGAGGGGAATCGTCCACTACGAGCTACTTCCAACTGGTCAGACGATTGATTCTCAACTCTACTGTGCACAACTAGAGAGATTACGCCAGGCGATTGAAAGAAAACGGCCCGAATTGATTAATAGGAAAGGTGTTGTCTTCCATCATGACAACGCCCGACCACACACTTCTTTGATGACCCGTCAAAAATTGAGAGAGTTTGGTTGGGAAGTTTTGATGCACCCACCTTACAGTCCGGATATAGCACCCTCTGATTATCATCTGTTTCGATCTCTGCAGAACTCTCTCAATGGAATTAAGTTGGTTTCAAAAGAAGCCTGTGAAAACTACTTGATTCAGTTTTTCGACCAGAAACCACAGAAGTTTTTCACCGATGGGATCATGGATCTACCAAAAAAATGGCGAAACATTGTCGATAATAATGGAGCATATTCGGTTTAAATGAATTCGTCCACGCGCCATGCGGGAACCAGTTGAATTTTACTGAAAAAACGCCACGAACTTTTTCCCAGACCCAATATACAATATATATAGTAAACAAACTCAAACAAAAGAATTATTCGTATATTACGAGCATTACTATATTTACTCGAATTCAAATCAGTATTATGTTATGAAACACAGATATGCTCGGACTACCAATGTTTTGTTTACATGGTGTAAAGACTTTCGTACATGAATTCGGCAAATATATTTTCGTGTACATCGAACACCTTTTTAAGGTACTTATTATTTTTTCTAAATTTCCTTTTGTTATTAATTATTATCATTTATATCTATATTATTAACGTTGCATTTAATTGGATCAAAAGACTGTAGTTATACTACATTTAAAATATATATATATATATATATATATATATATATATATATAGTTAGAGCACCAGCTAACAATTATATTGTTGTGTTCGCGTATAATAAACCTAAAGCGACTAACATTTATTGTAGACTAAGTTTATGTATGTATATATATGACAATATTTAAAATAAAACCAATTGATACAGGAAGAAACTGAAATTTATTAATACTAAATATATTCGAAAATATTGTTTATATTATTGTACAACTAAAAAGTAACAATTTGTGGATGATACAAAAATAATTTCAGTAATCATGAAAAAATCGTTTAATTTTCTTTGCTTATTAGCTTATTCGCTGATAAATACTGTTTATATGGTCTATCTTAAACTTGCAAATAATGTGATGGATGGATTTCTTCTATTTTTCCTAAAATTACCAGAGTTGAAATAATTTATTATTCATTGAATACTTCTTCTGCAATCAGTTAGTCTGACGTTCTTAAATTCTAATCGATGTGAACGTAGTTCTGGAATTCTTCTATTTCCGTTTCAACTGATTTAACACTTTCAATGGTTTATCAATTCTGCTCTACTAACTATTCATACAAGAGAAAATTATTATCCGAATCGTAATAATTGGTTAGTTGGTGTGGTAAAAGCAATTTACAATTGTTTCTTTAGATACATATTGCCATGACGTGCGTTCAAGAAATTTACATTAAAATTTTGTTTGGTGTCTATATTATTATCATTTCAGATAAAAGAATTCTGTTGTAGTTATATTTTGGGGAAGTTATTGCCCTTTGACCCATAAGTTAAAGACCATTACTTATATTAGGTAACGTAAAAACTTTTTTTCCAATTTCTTTAAATGTGAGTACGCCAAACCATTATCATTTAGAACTATTTTTAATTCGTTCTTAAATTCCGTAAAAATTTTCGCTGCTATCCAAGGTTTTTGATTGTATTCATTTTTTTTAATCTCTCTATTCGGCTCTTGTTTCAACGGTTGTCTCGTCAGACTGGCTGAAGAGATTCTGAAATATCAGGCCAGTCTTCGAAAAATTTACGAAATCGCTTCGATGATTTGCGAAATACTGCTTTTGTATGTTATTACTGCTTCTGCATCAGTTACACCAGAGAACAGTTACGAATAGTTTCTGCTATCAAATGTAAAGCCTAAAGTATACACGTAAAGTGTGTAGTAAATTAGCTTGCATATACGAGGATAGTTTGACAAGTAGTAAGAATGACACATAGTTGGCGCTCTAATTGGTAAAACAAATGCACTGTAATTTAGGTTGCCTATTTATATGTTTACATTCCGATATTTAGCTAAATCGGTTGATTAGTTTATTTTTGACAGCTGATTGAAAAAGAAGCAACACGTCGTTTAGTTAAAATGGAAAAAGGAGAGTATCGCGCGGTGATTAAATACTTCGTAATTAAGGGTATGAAAGCTACCGAAATAAAAGATGAGTTACAGGAAACATTAGGTGAATCTGCTCCATCATCCGCCACCATAAATGGGTAAATAAATTTAAACGTGGTAGAACAAACTGTGTTGATGAAGCGCGCTCTGGAGCACCCAAAATCGTGACTTCTAAGGAAACGATTATAAAAATCCATAATATTATTACGCAAGATCGACAACTCAAACTGAGAGAGATAGCAGACACGTTAAACATTTCAACAGAACGCGTACACCACATTTTAACGAAAGAATTGGGCCTTTCCAAGTTTTCGGCAAGATGGGTGCCGCGATTGCTTACGACTGATCAAAAGTTCACTCGTTTGCGCATTTCCAATGAGTGTTAGGACCTTTATAAGCGGAATCCGGTTGATTTTTGTAGGTGATTTGTTACTTGCGATGAAACTTGGATATACTACAGTACACCCGAAACTAAACAACAGTCGAAACAATGGCTAGAAAGAATGCGAGAACCACTTTATCGGCAGACAAGGTGATGGTATCAATTTTTTGGGATTCAAAGGGCATTTTGCTCATTGATTACCTTCGGAAGGATGCCACAATAAACGGACAATATTATGCAGAACTTCTACAAAAATTAAATGTTGAGATTCGTGCTAAACGGCCAGGAATGGCAAAGAAAAAGATTCTGTTTCACCAAGACAACGCTCCCCCGCATACCAGCACAGTTGCGATATCCAAAATCAACGAGTTGCATTTTCAATTAGTACCGCATGCGCCTTATTCGCCGGATCTAGCCCCTTCCGACTTCCACCTTTTTCCAAACTTGAAAGCGGCATTGGATAGAAATTTTCGTCTAACGACGAGTTTATCATCTTCGTAAATGAGTATTTTGCCAACCTTCCAGAATGGCATTTTAGAGATGGCATAAGGGCATTGGAACACCGTTGGAATAAATGTATTGTTCTTTTAGGAGAATATATTGGAAAAAAAAATTATTTTGTATTTAAAAAATTCGTTTTTCTTTTCCATTCTCACTATTTGTCAAACTACTCTCGTATTATCAAAGACTCGCCATCAGTAACAAATATAAAGATTTTCAAAGTATAAATCTGAAGTATTTCTTTGTTTTTAACACTAATAATTTTATTGCTTTGCCAGTATTGAGTTCCAACCTTTTTCCAGTTATTAGATACGGAACTCATGGTTGACATGGTTTCGTGTTTCGTATTGCAATATTAAAAATAAAATTTGCCCTGGAATCCGTAGATTATTTACCATTAAAACAAATTTCTTCTACGTTGCTTCAGCAGTAACGCTCCTTTCTGTCTTTTTGCGCACATTCGATAGCGCATAGTTTCACTTGGCAATTTTAATGACGCCACATACTTTCCATGAAAGTTACGAAACGATTTCTTTTATGTTATCAAATACTTTATTACACTGAGGGGTCATTATAGTCACTAAGTCCATAATAAGATCGGCATATGGCTTTTTGCCGATTCTTCTAATAGCTTTTACAATTTCACACTATACAGACTTGTTCATTCTAGAATTAGATATGCGCTGTCCACAAGTGGAAAGAGTGCAATTAGGTTAAAGCGCGCGAGAAAGGAGGATAGAATATCTCTCACCACATCACAGTTCGTGTGTGCGTGCGCTGCTACGATAAACCTCCCCTACTGATAATCAAAATAAGTCATTCTTGTTAAAGCCGTTGCGGTGTACTAAGCATTTATTATTTTACTTTTAAAAATGACTTATACACACGAAGAACGAATACAAATTATAAAATGGTACTATGGCGGCCATAGCGCACAAGAAATTGTTGGGCGATTTGTTTTTTCGTTTGAAAATAGACCCATACCGACTGTTCAGACTGTTTTGAATATTGTCCGTAGGTTAGAGAGTACGGGATGTTTGAATAGCTGCCAAAACTGTATTCACTTATTTGACGAAGATCAAGCTAGAATTCGTCAGTTACCTGAAGAACGAGAACAGGGAAATCGAGGTGTGCAGTATTGTTGAAATCGAACCTTCTTATTCTAGTAAACAAATATCTGAAGTAGTTGACGTAAAACCTCTAACAGTTCGTCGTATTCTGAAGAGAAATGATTACAAATCAGTTTTATAATCGATTGGGGTATTGTCTGGCACAAGAAGGTGGTATTTTTGAGCCACTTCTACACTAGGATTTTTAAAAGTTTCTTTTAATTTTTTCATTGTTTGAAAATCTTTTTAATTTTTAGAATTTTCTATTTCATTTATTTCAAGAATATTTTATTAGTTTCACGCCAAACGGCAAAACATTTCAAGAAAATAGCCATGTTGCATTTTATTAAAAGATTCAAATAAAATGCATCAAATAATTTATACAATTCAAAAATGTAGGTACGTATTGTCAATGCATAATGATTTACAGCCCCGACCTACACACATCATGTCGCTGGTGAAGACTGATTTCAGACATTCTCACGCGTAACACACGAGAAAGTAGGGGAAGTTGTTTGCAATACAAAAGTGGGAGAAAACGAAACTGCCAATTCTAAATCTAGAATGAACAACTCTGTATATACCACCAACAGCCAGTATATTTTAAATCTGGAAACTATAACTTTTCGAATCTTGTAAGGAAATAAGCGATTGGTCCTTCATAATATTCTATTTATCACATTTATATGCATTTTCGCATCGATATGTACCGCATGTAACTTGTTACAATACTGACTGATGATAGATAATTAAATGTATGTCTACCCGTACACAGGTATTCCCTCCTGATGTATGCTAATGGAAGTGAACCTTCTCAGGACTGCAAAACAAATTCAGAAGAAACACTATCAAAACACTAATATTTTACCATGTATTCTCTGCGCCAAAGAAGTTTTAATTTGAAAGTAAAAGGGCATTTAAAATATATAATAACCATTTAAGTTATTAATTATAAATGAAAAAGCGTTCTCTACTAACATTTTCCAAGATTTAAAATAAAATCTACTAAATATGAATCAGAAATTCAGAGCTTTTACGTATAATGATAAAGATTAATGTAAAGCATCAAATAAGAATTCGAAACTTAAAAGTTGCTTATTTCAATGCTTATTTATACCAAGAAATTTTTGTAAGACACTCTTAAATAATTTAAGAATATATTTTACATGTGCTTTTTTTTCTAATTATAAAGTTGCCTTCACAGAAATGAATAAAAATTCCCCCTTCGTTTTACTTCACTAATGGTAATGCACTGCCGTCATGCATATTCAATGTGAAAGCCACCTCTAATTGAGGTGGAAAGGATATCGTTTTCAATTAGTAAAACTAGAGTTGCATTTCGTTGTTGGCAGTCGCTTGACGCTTCTCCGTGTACAGTGTTGATTTAGTTGTACGCTGAGCGAGGAACGATAATTTAACTTTAGATTGAAGTGGGAAGTCCGTAAAGATATTATATGAACCCAATTTAATAAACTAAATTGCTTCATTTTGAAAACCGTGTTGAGGAGAATATGGAACCGCCGTAATATCACACGGCTCGGTGATTGCTTCTTAAGGAGTCAATTTTCTAAAATTACTTAAACTCGAAATATTTTATATCAAAATAGGTATTGCACATAACTAAATTTACGGAGTAAATATAATTAATAGATTTTTAAAGATTTTCATGTGATAATAAGATGCTGGTATTAAATATAGGATGTACTAAAATAAACGAACGGGTACCTTTTGTCTAATTTTCAAATAAGTTGGAAACATTGTAATTTCTTCTAGTGACATTTTAAATTATTATCTAATATCAAAATATATTGAATATTCGTATAAGACCTTCATACCAAACATAAGTTTCGTAATATAAAAAATTAAAATATTCTAAATATTAATTATACCGTGTGCCCCATGACATGATTGCGCTAGCTTAAAGATGTGTTACTGAAACAATTTCAAGTTAAAAATATCTAATGAATATATGTCCAAAAGTATCGTAAGTGATCTAATTATAAGTATTTGAAGTTTTAACTCTACTAATGCAGGTATTATGTATCACTGTTGATTTCGTTGTTATTAAAAGTCAGAGTGGCTGTAATTCATCAATGGTGTTGATATTTGACAGTTATTGTCAATTAACCCATTTTGTACCAGGCTACATAAATAGTTTACTATCTTCATGGCTAGTTAGAAATCGGACAGAAGACTATTTTCTGTATTTCTTTTTTTTTTCTGCCGGTGATTATCTTTGGAAACTCCTGGTCGGGATAATTAAAGCAATCAATTTTCTGTATGATATGGTATCATTATGGTAACGGGCTACTTAAGATAATTAAATATTAGAGCTAAAGTTACATATAAATGAAAAAATTGAAGAATTTATTTATTAATATTACTTATTTTCATTTATTGAAGAAGAAAGAAATCATTTTAAATTTTTGTGGTAGGCCTTGAAGCAAGAGCCCACATGTAAACTTACGTTACACTTATCGCAAGTATAGGCAGTATGCTTCTTGCATATTTTGCATCGGCGATGGCTTGACGGACACAGACATGTGTATACCTTTTATTTTAGGCAATGATGTTGATCGGCGTATGAAGTCATCGTCACTTCCATTTTCTTCATCGGACGAAGTTACCAGTTCCGGTTCGACGGATAACAATAAAGCTTTGTTATCAAATTCTTAAAATCAGTTTGACTCAAGGGCTTCTTATTGGTTTTTTCAGCAATCATGCAATACAATTTTCATGCATTCCATGCGACAGCATTATCATGCAGGTCAACTCCGCCCATATACTTATTGTAATTAGCAATAAGGTTGGCTTGGGGCACGGCGATCCGTTTTTTTTTGTTTTCTATCATATCGCATTACATTTTTTATCGGATCCATCTGATCATAGTTCGTAGCCAATGTGACCTCTGCATTGTCTCTCCATCGAACCAATGCAATCTTATTTTCATGATCGAATGCGTGTAATCCATATCATGTCGAGGTAATTTAGTTTTTAGGCCTGCGCCAATTAGTCTTGTTTTCGCGGATTGTACCAGTTGCACAAAAACCTTGTTCCTTTAGAATGCACAGCAAGTGGTATCCGGTGAAAAAGTTATCGAAATGAACAGTATGTTGTACAACATTAGGCTCATAACCACGCTAGCACCTAGGCCAAGTTGTTTATCATATTTATCAGATGCTCCAGCATATGGTTGGAATTAGAACAGATACCCTTTCGATGAACATAAACACCAATACTTGTATCCGAAGCGTATTCGTTTCCCCCTCATAAACACCTTGCAATTATGACGACCAAAATATGGTAGCATTTGCTCATCAATTGAAAGATTCGGTTCAAAAACACTCATATATTGAACTCGCGACATTTTTTAGAATAAGGAATAAAAACACAGCATAACGAAAACACAACTATTCAATATGAATCGTTCAACAAGAGTGCAGCAAAAATAAAGCGAAGGTAGAGAAATTTTTTAAACATAGACACATACGAGTATTCCCCTTTTTAAAAATTGAAAATTTCAATTGTAAACATAAACAAACTAAATGTGCACAGTGTTGATATTTAACAGTAGTTAGTTAGTCCGTTAGCATTTTAAAAATAAGTATTGTATTTGATATTAGAAACCAAAAAATTTAAATAACATTTATTGAAATATAAATACATTTTTTTCAATTAATAGTCAAAAAAATTAAAAATAATAGATTAGTCTTGTTGCGACTAGTTGGAGTAACTGTAGTTACTAGTTTGTGTACATTAAAATTTGAATATATTTAAATCAATAAAAAATTTTTATTTTTCTATTTTATGCAAATAGTTACAATAAATTTAACAAAAGGCTATTTTTACTCTATTCTTGCGCGCTCCCAGGTGCAACTTTAAAAAGGGGTGGGGGAGATAAAAAATTTCAGATGGGATAGCCAATACGCCAAACTTAATTATAAACTTAGAAAGCCCATTGAATTCCTAATTCCATAACTAATTATTCCTAATTCCATAACTAATTATTTGATGAAAAACAGCTAAAGTTTGTGGTCGAGATCTCGACTGCTGGTACAAAATGGGTTAAGTTAATTTAGAGTGTTTATTTTGTCGTGTTACATTTAAATACTCTTAAAAGTATGTTAACTCGTTCGAATGAACAATATGCCGATATTCACTGTGTAATGGAATTGAACGAGCGGTAGTCGATGAACATCGCCGGGAATTTCCCACTCATAAAGTACCTGGTAGAACTGTTTTTAACAGTGTAGCAATGCCCATCGATGAGCAAGAGAAACAGGCAAGTTTCCTGTAGCTATTTCTGAATGTCCTGTGCAACTTGCTCAAAAAGGAGCAATACTTAATATGGTTGACACTCGGGCACTAGTAGAAGCTTTCTACTAGTGCCCGAGGAATATCCAACAAACTTAATGTAGGCCGCATGAGAGTATGAAGAACTTTACACAATTTCGGTTTGTTGCCGTACCATATCTCACCTATACAAGTTTTAAAACCTGACGACTATCAAGACTTGAATTTAGTCGCTGGTTAGTGAGAAATCGAAGATCGAAGGCTTTGTTAGAAAATATTGTTCGGTGATGAAATCTCCTTCACCAGAAACGATATCAATAACACCAGGAATTCCACTTCAAAATCCACGGCAAACTAGGAAATTCCATTTTTAAGAGAGATTTTCGGTGAATGTTTTGTGTGGTATTATTAACAACCGTCTTATTGGTTCTTTTATAATGGATAAATGTCTCACAGCATTCGTTATTTGCGTTTCATGTAAAATGACCTTACAACCATACTGTATGACGTTCCTCTTAATGTAAGATGACGAATGTGGATACAGCACGATACCTCAACTACGCACTTTGATAGACAAGTAACATATTTTCTTAGTCAAAATTATATGAGCCGGTGGATTGAAAGAGGCTCAGCAGTTTCTTTGGCTCTCAAGGTCACCAGACTTATATCCCCTAGATTACTTTTATGAGAAAGGAGGAATCTTGGATTCGGAAGCCGCCCTTCATAAATACATGCACTAAGCTCTAACATGTTTCACCGTAAAATAAGACAATATCTATTAACTCGTATTTTGAATAAGTCATACTTCACGAAAATTGATATCTATGATAACAGACTGATTTCTAACTTGCAGTATGCATCATCGCATTTACAACCAATATGCTTCGGTAGGGGTAGCGTTACAGTTATAAAAGAATAATATTAAATAACTGTTTTCTTTAGTCTCGTCCGAGATAGAGTTTTTGTGCTTCAGCATTTAATGCTTAATATTATTATATTTACTCGTATTACATATTAAAATATGTCGGCGTATTTCGTTTACACCCCCTATTTAAGTTTTCGTATTTTTATTGGGTTTTTATTGGAATATTATTAGTTTATTATTATTACATTATTATTATTATTATTATTATTATTATTATTATCATTATCATTACGAAATTTTTGAGTAAATTGAACGAAACACGATTTCAATGAATAAATCCATGTTAAAATCGCGTTTTGTATCCCACTACACAAAAATTAGCTATCAATATACAGCCATTTTGTTCAAATTGAAACATCATTAATGTGTAATAAAAATAATTAACGAAGCCTTAAAAGAATTGTTCTAAATTTTACAATAAAATATAAATGGTACCTTCAAAACTAATACAAGTCATTTACGAAAAATCGCTTATACGTCTTTGTTATATCGAACTAACTCGAAAGTGAATATTTGAACAACACAATAAACGTTGTAATGGCTAATAACTGTCGATGCATCGATCGTAAAATTTAGGACAATGAAATCTGAAACGGTACATCTAGCTCGTTATTTTAAAATAATTTACTGATGAAATCATGAATTCGAAATGCGACCCACTAATTACGGTAAACGTGCATCATTTTCTACTAAACGAAAGTGTTTCATTAACTTCTGATCAGCAATTGGTTTAAGTAAAAGACAGTTTAAGCAATAATTCAGTTAAACAAAATGATTATTCATGATGTTTTTGCTCCGCAAGCATTGAGAAAATTCGTAAAATATCAACATGAACAGAATATCAAAATTCCAGGAATTTTAATTAATACAAATTGAACTTAAAGAACAACACTCGTGGATATCTAAAAAGGTGAGTAGAAAATATAATATGGGTTAGGAATAAAATTGCATGTAATGAACGTAACGTAGAGGTAACTAGTACTGTTAAAAGTAGCTGTAAAGAATGTTTTCTTGTAATGAAGCCAATAATTAATTCTAAAGCGCGACCGGAGATTTGTATGTGTATCCTAGAATATTGCAGTTACTCATTTGACTCTATTAAAGACTTTAAATCGTATATTAAATTAAACGCATGTGAATCTGCTTACAATAAATAATAAGCAAATGTCTAACGGTTATATTATTAAGAAATTAGGCAACTGTGCCGGAAAAAAAGTTAATTTTTATGCTTTCTGTCCAAAATGAAACTAAGTCTACAATAAATTTGCGGTTTACTATTTCATTAAAATATGTTATATAAAATAAATAACAAGTATAGTAATGCAAATATAGTATGCAACAAAAAAGAACGAAGCGCCGTAAGAGCATATACGAGGTGTGGCTATTAAATAACAAGACTGACGCTGGTACAAAAGAAGTGCGCATGCATCAAATGCCAACGACTGACAGCTATTTATCGTGGAGCCTTCTGTTTCGAATGCAGTGTCTCTCGCCTCTGTAAACAAATCAGTATAGCCGTAGCCTCGTTCGCATTAGAGTTGTTTTTTTTGTTTCGCCGGAAAAATGTTAAAGGTAACAATAGAGCAACGAATTGTTGTGAAATTCCACACAAAACTTGAAAAAACCGCTACTGAAACTTATAATTTATTGAAAGAAGTGTTTAGCAATAAATGTTCATCTTCACCGAGAGTCAAAAAAGCTCGAACGCGCAAATCCAAATTCAAGGCAATGATGATTGTTTTTTTCGATATTCATGGGATTGTGTACCTTCACGGGGTTCCTGAAGATCAAACTATTAATCAACATTATCACCTTCATTGTCTTGCTTAACTCCGTGAAAGAATAAGGAAAAAACGACCAGAATTGTGGAAGGACAAGTCATGGGTTCTCCACCAAGACAATGCACCGGCTCATTCCGCATTGTCAGTCAAGAGGTTTCTAGCCAAGTACAGCATCCCAATGTTTGCTCATCCGGCTTATTCGCCGGATCTTGCGCCTCGCGACTTCTATCTGTTTCCTAAGGTGAAATCTGAATTAAAGTGAACAAAATTTGAATCCGTCGAAGCTGTGAAAGCGAAAGCAGCACGCGTCCTGAAGGAGCTGAGAGAAGAAGACTTCCAGCACTGTTTCGAACAATGTAAGATTCGCATGGAGCGTTGTAGGGATAAAGGAGGGATGCATATTGAAGGTGATAATAAGTAAATATGTATGATCAAAATAAAATGTTTTACAGCGTCAGTCTCGTTATTTAATAGCCACACCTCGTATTTTCAAACCAAATATTTGTACAAATGTTTATTGTGTTGAAAGATAAATGATTGAATTTTCATTGAAAAATTTATACCCTTTACAGAGAAAATTATAATAAGTTTTCGCTCTACGTAGACGAATACATTCTGTTGTTCGCGCGGGCATGTTTCTGATAAGATGTTCTGTAGACTCTTAATTAAGCTTATTTCAAGCAACTTTTGGAGCATCATTAACTGCTGTAAGTTCATTGGAGGATTAGGAAGTATATCAACTCTTCGGCTTATCATATTCCAGATATGTTTTATGGGCGATAAGTTTGGCCAATTGAGAATATTTATGTTGGCGTATTGCAAAATTCGTAATGATGTAATAGCTACAACACGAGAATTGGCATTGTCTTGCTGGAATGTAGCATTATTTCACTCTTCGATGTATGGTAAAGCTAATGTTCCAGAACTTCGTAAATATACTTTTAAGTATTTAAATGACCATTTTAGTAGCTTAATATGTATATGCTCCGATCGAATAGTATTCATGCTTGCACCAGATTTATGCACACATGGCGGTAACAAGAAAAATCAATTTTTTTTCGAATTTAGCAGTAGCCTGTTCTCTTATACGGAGAAAATTCGCAAATAATACAAGGTACGATCATTAAAAAAGGGACTTTCCTTTTAACATACATACATATTTTGAAGACTAATGAAATTACGCTACATGTTCACACTAAATCAACTCTAACTAAACGCAGGGCTTCCAACAATTTAAAAAGCAATTCAAACAATTTGGATATCAGAAAAAATGCTGTACGAATTTTCGTAGCTAAAAACTCACAGATATTCAACACTAAATACGATGGCACCTATCAATGATCCATTCTTAGTCGGTTCCGGGAGAACGACACTCCCGCTGTCAAACGTTTCAAATCTTCGACGGAATGCAAAATAGGCGATCTTATTGACTGGTAGAAATTGCAGATGGATTAAACTTTGGATACCAAAAAAATTAATAAACATCATCACAATTTGCGACTGTAACGTCCTGATCTTAGTTGGCCTCCGTTATCACTTCACTACCACTGAATCTTCTGTTTTTTAGGTCCCAGGATTATACTGGAAATCTGTTTTTTCTCTCAATTTTACGAGAAATTTGATGTTTATTCGGTTATTTGTTTTCTCATATCACCTATTTATTTGACTCAACACCAAAATCTTCAAAATTTATATCTAAAAAACTACATTGCATTGGTAGCTTTCAGTTTCGTATGCTTTTATCAAATCAATAAAAATATAGTGTGTTAACATTGTGTAT
Organism: Dermolepida albohirtum; assembly: GCA_031893035.1. NCBI lineage: Eukaryota > Metazoa > Arthropoda > Insecta > Coleoptera > Scarabaeidae > Dermolepida > Dermolepida albohirtum. The sequence goes on along the minus strand of JAVIWB010001462.1, from coordinate 17,136 downwards.
ATTGGCTATATGTAGATCTTTTAATTTACTTCAATTAAAATTCACATTATTTTAAACTTCTAACCTAAATATTAATTTTTTAAATTATTTACTTTGCAAAATCTTACACATTCGTGTCTACCATGCCGGAAAAATACACATAAATAATGATTGAAATAATAGAGAAATTTAAAAATATTTTTATTTGTAATAAAGACTTGGACCGTAAAGTTAAATGGTATAGTAATTCAAATATTTACTTAAACTTATATTACAAAAGCAAAAAAAAATAATGTAAAACAAAACTTTTTCGGGAACCTGGGTATGAAAGTGCAAGCTTACATAATATTTGGTTTTTAGGTATATATTTATGTATGTATGTATAAATATTATGTTTATTTATATGTGTGCAAAATTATTATCGCACGCATATATGTATATATATATATATATATATATATATATATATATAGTTCAATATTTTAATAGCAAAATAGTACATAGCAACAGCGTGCGCATTGTCACTGTACTCATGGTATTTTCATTTGTGTACGCCATAACGATTTTGTAACTTCGTGATACCCTTCTTTCTTGACAAATAACATTTATGCAATTACAAATTTTTTAAAGTGAATCATGTTAGTTTTCAGATATTAAATATTTATCACATAAGAATTGTGAATCGCAAGGATACTAGTGTATATCAAAGCAATAGATGCAACAAATATAAAGTTTATTACTGTATTTCAGATTAGACTCAAATTTAACTACTTTCCATATACCCATCAACACCATTAATTAACTGCCGCGTGAATTTAAACAGACATTTATATGGGAATATGTTTATTTGAGATATCGAAAGTTGTATATGCGAAGAAATTAATTTAACGAGTTTTTCTGTAGGCTTGTTGTGAAAGTAATACACAAGAACATCAAAGTGAAGTGCTTATATTAAACAATTCAAAGTTAAGATGATCACAATAGTTTATAGCTGTTAGTAAGTTGAATAGAATTGCAGATACTTCAATCATAATTTAATAAAATTTTAACAAGGTTAATTTACGCCAATCCATACACGCTTTTACAAACTTTTGTTAAATTATTTGGAATCCATCAAGCGCAAAGCTTTCTTACGGCAAGATGATTATCCGGGAGTCTTCTAATTTTTGTCATACCTATACCCAATGATACCCGAATGTATCTGTATGTGCAACGGCTGTCTGTCATGTTGCACATGGCGTCGATGTCTTCTGGAATGACTACAATGGCAGGCCGTCCCTCACGATGCTCGTGTTTTAGCGAAACACGTCCACGCTGGAACGCGTTGTACCACCGTTCAATAGTCGCCAAGGATGGTGCTTCATCACCAAACAATCGCTTGATCTTTTGCGAACAGTCTTGTGGAGTGCGACCGTCTTCCATAGAAAACTCACTTTATTTAGCAGCGCCACTTTACGGAAAGTAGTTGCACCGCAAAACTTTTAAAACAACCTTCCCATCTTGTGGTTTTAGTGAACTGTATTTGTTGTAGTAAATACAACTCCACACTGGCTTTCTGAATATCTACCAGATGTGTTATTTGAATAAATCACGGATTCAAAATTTCTAATTTTTAGTTAAAAAACTCACTAAAATTAGTTAACGAAGTAAACGTGTTTGTGATAGAACCATTACAAAATAAATCAGGAAATTGTCTAATATGTTTCTTGACCATGTCAACCTATAATCGCTTTTTTTCCTGCCGCACGTTCGACATACTTAGTTATATATTTACGAGGGAGCGTTTTTATATTCGCGGAATGAGCGGGTTGTAGAGGGGTGAGTAGGCGCATTGGGGGCGTGGCCTGTGCAGCGACTCATAATTAGTATAAATACGAAGTTTCATTGTTATTAGACAGTTAGTCTTTGAGCTATCGTCAACCAAGTAACATAATCAGGAGTGAAAAGTGAAATATGGAAAAAATCGAATATCGTGCCGTTATAAAGTTCCTTACCAGGCAAGGAAAATCAGTCGCGACCATAATGAATGAGATGTCATTGGTTTACGGCGACTCTTGTCCAGGAAAAACCATGGTGTACAAGTGGCATAGTTTATTTAAACAAGGAAGGGAATCCCTTGAAAACGACCCGAGGCCGGGCAGGAGCATTGAGGTGACCACGCCAGCACTTATCCAAAAAGTTGAACAAATTGTACTCGATGATGCTCGACTAAAGAAGAAACAACTCGCAGAAATGGTTGGAGTATCCGATACAACAATTTTTAAAATCCTACACGATCATCTCGGCATGTCTAAGGTCAGCGCAAGATGGGTGCCGAGAATGCTCACGCCGCCGCAAAAACAACAGCGCGTAGAGTGTTCGCGTGCATTTTTGGACCTCTGTAATGAAGACAAGGATGGTGTATTGAGTGGAATTGTTACTGGAGACGAAACTTGGGTTCATCATTGTGAACCTGAGTCCAAACAAGACTCCATGCAGTGGCATAAAAAGGGCACAGCACCTCCCAAGAAATTTAAAGTGTCACAATCAGCTGGGAAACTCATGGCAACGGTATTTTGGGACTCGGAAGGAATATTGTTGATTGATTATAAAGATAAAGGTGTTTCTATAACCGGAGAATATTACGCTTCAATATTAGAGCGACTAAAAGAAGCCATTAAAGAGAAAAGACGGGGAAAATTGACAAAAGGTGTTCTGCTTTTGCACGACAACGCGCCCGTCCACAAGAGCCGCGTTGCGTTAGCTGCCCTGCATAAGGTGGGCTTCGAAATTGTGAATCACCCACCCTACAGCCCAGACCTGGCCCCGAGTGATTATTATCTGTTTCCGAAAATGAAAAAAGAGCTGCGAGGTAAAAAATTTACTGCCGATGATGAAGTCAAGGAGGCAGTTTCGGCGTATTTTGCAGATAAAGAGAAATCATTTTTTTATAAGGGTATAAATAAATTAATTGAAAGATGTGAAAAATGTATCCGTCTGGCAGGTGAATATATTGAAAAATAAAAATAATTTGGTTTTTTTACTTCCACCCCTTGTCCCCCATTCCGCGAATATAAAAACGCTCCCTCGTATATGAAACGTAAAACAAATAACATTGCCAAACTAAGTACCGATGCTAACTAATGGCTCAATGATATACATACGCTTGCTTAGGACAATCGACAATTGACGGAAATATTCGCTTCACTGATTAGGATTTATCTAATTATGTAGAGGCACATGGGCACATACGTATTTCATATAATGCATACTGACCCGTGGCACCGGGACAAGCGACAAGCCCTGTTATTAATATTAATCAAGAAAATAAAGACCAATAATTCCAAGAAATTTATGTTATATGTGAAGAGACATATAGATAAAATTTTTAAAAAAATTTTAAAAATATGTAAGATATACGCAAGATCTAAAAAGGCCATATTACAATATTAATATATGTATGTACACTGCAGGCCATAAGTTTGGAATCACTTGCATAAGTTAGGAATCACTTCTGAATATAATGAAAATATTGTAGTGGCTTTAACAAACATTGTAAAAATAAAACAATATTAATATACCAAAACGTTTTATTATAAAATAAGCAGGAAAAAAAGCAAATTTTATTTATTTACATCCACTTATTTTTATTATCAACTAAACGGACTTTTCATCGAAATACCCTCCTTTTGATTTAATGACGGCAGCACACAATCGCGGTAAACGAGACACTAATTTTGTAAGGGTTTCATTGGGTATATTTGCCCAAGAATCTTGTATAACTTGCCACATGTGAGCCTGGGACGTCGGACACTTTTCACGCACTTTTCTATCCAATTCTTCCCACAACAGCTCTATTGGATTGAGGTCTGGCGATTGTGCCGGCCAAACCATGTTTTGTAAAACACCGTCAGCTTCCTGTTGTTGGAGATATCCTCTACATAAATGAGAAGAATGTTTTGGGTCGTTGTCTTGCATGAATATAAAGTTTTCTCCAAGTAATCTCAGACCGGAGGGCACAGCGTAGTGTTCGAGAATCTGTCTGTAACCCTCCTTTTTCAAAACTCCGTCGATTTTCACCAGATCTCCTACACCAGCCGAAGAAAAACATCCCCAAACCATTACAGAACCGCCACCATGTTTTACCGTGGGCACCACACATTGCGGTAACATTTTTTCCGTAGCAGTTCTTCTTACAAATATCCGACGTCTGGAACCGAAGACCTCGTACTTTGATTCGTCGGTCCATAGTACTTTTTCCCACTGTTCTATTGTCCAATCTTTGTGTAACTTAGCCCATTGTAGCCTTTTTATTTTATTTTGCGGACGTAGAAGCGGTTTGCGAACTGCTACACGTCCCATCAGTCCAGCCGCTCTGAGCCGACTTTTTACTGTGGTTAAAGAGATCCGAGTTTCACGCTCCCTGTTAAACTCACCGCGGATTTGCGAGGCCGTTAATCTTCTATCTCTTTTCGACGTCAATATAATTGTCTGATCTTCTGCAGGAGTTGTAATTTTTGGTCTTCCTGATCGTTTTCTGTCCGTATACCCTCCAGTAGACTGGTATCTTTTAATTGTATTTTGTACACCTTTGTACGATATCTTCATTCTTTTCGCGATATCCCGTATAGAATCTCCCCGATTATGATGACTAATAATTTCCACACGTTTTTCTAGCGATATCTGCTTTCTCTTCGCCATAATCAAACGATGTTTACTGATTCTACACACTTTTATGTGTCTACACACTTTAAATGATACGAAGCAACTAAAATATTCTCATTACTTCAAAATGTATAAATACTTATAAATATAAAAACTAAATGTAATTACAAAAGGTTTATGCGGAAGGGTCTGCAATAAAATTTGTCCATTCCAGGTAATCGTTCATTATACAGAAATATTACCTGCTCGAATAAATAATACCGCACGCAGAGTTTCCTTAATCTCTGGTTGTTTTCCAACTATTAATGCATTTAAAACTACATCTTTTATGTAAAGCTTTATAATGTACTTAAGAATAATCCTTTGTACTTATATCAAAGTAATACGAACGTAACATAGACTAAATTTTAATTTTTATGAATTTACTGGAACTGATTCCAAACTTATGGCCTGCAGTGTATATAAATATGAAGAAAATTTGTAACATGTAATATTACAGTAACACAAATAGTCGATACTTACGCTAAGCGTCTGTAACCTCTAGATTTTTTTCAATTGTTGTCACTAGAGCATTCATAATCATCACAATCACTCTATCACTTTCATTACCTACTAATATAATAAGTTGTTCTGTTTTTATATCTACTTATGTTCATGAATAACTTTGTTATTGCTTATTGTGGACATTTTAGTTTACAATCGTTTACAACACTTTATATTAATTGATTAATAACATTCGCTTGTACACATCCTTTTCGCCACAAAGATTAAATAATAATAAGAAAACTGCCCTATCTCTTAAGCTGTTACAGTAGGCCCATTAGTAGGTATCTACGGACTACAGTGCAACTTTGTTACGGTCAAGTAAAAGCATCCGCGTAGTACTAAACTTTAATATCAGTTTTACCTATAATGTATTTATTTCTGTTTTAGTATCTTCCAAAATTCATCTTCTCCATACCTATTACTTGTTTTCTAATGCAACGGCATTTAATTATATTAATATAACCAATTTGATATGCGAATAAAATTAGATTCTACATTAACAGTTTTAGCAATCCTTAAGATAAACCCATAATAAAAGTAAAATTGGAAAGACGTATTCTTGAACGCCTTTTGTTTCTCATAAACCCAAGCAGATTAAATTTTACTGATGCTTTAACTTGTCCTAGAATAACACTTGAATACAAATTCAAAACAAAAACAAGTAGAGGAATTTTAAATATGTCTACTTGTGAAATGTTTTTAATAGCAATAAAAAATATTTTTGTATTTTAATTATTAGTGTCTAGACAAAAGTTTTCTTTAAAAATAACTTCTATAGACATTAGCTGTTTAAGGCGTACATATACAATACATGTGTTCACATTTCTTGTAAAACAAAATACAAAGAAGCTCTCTTAGAAGTTATGACATAAACAAATATCGATTATAGACAGTAATATAATAGTAATAATTCATGAGATGTGACTTGGCGAAAGTAATTAATGATGGAAAGAGCATTCTTCAAAGCATTCATTAAACGAAAGTCTATTATTTATCTACTACGATATTTACGTATTTAATAGATTTTTTATGTAATTTACGCTTCATAGAGAGCGAAATTTATGACAATTAATTAATGCAAGCAAAGATTATTTACGTAAATCTAACGTATTTATTTTTAACTTAATAAGTTTATAGACTACTCAGAAGTATTTCACCAGCTGTACCTTTATCTACTAAATTATATATTTTCCTTTTCTTGCATCAATTTTTGAATTTCTGCCTAAGTGTAATGTTTTTTACAGCGTGTGCGGTTTATAAGTGGTGGGTTTATAAGTGGTGAGTAAATCCTTATAAATTTTTCCGTAATCAATTTTCCTTTACATGCATTAATTGTTGTTGATGTCACTTGGTATATTTATTAGGTAATTCGTTCAAATTCTCCAGAAACATTTTTTTTAATAATATTTCATGTCTTCATATTTGCAAGTAGCATAACGCGCATTGTAGGGGACATTAATGGGCTATAGAGTCAGCGCTCGTGTTGCAATTGAAGATCTTAGACTGTTGGAATTCACCTCAAACGAGAGAAGAAATCACGAAAAACTTTCCCGGACAAAGGTTTTCGAATTTAATCCTGAGATCCTGATGTGATAAACCAGTCACTTGTCAATGAGCTATCAGCCGGCAGACGAATCGTATTTATCAAGATTATTATTTACATAGATAAAAGTACTTTCCCTAAAATACGTCCGTGTAGTACGCTTTCACTTAAAATCAACATATAGTATTCATTGTAATCAGATTAAAGACAGACTTTATTAGTTAAGCACGATTTTAATAATTCTAATGTGATCAACTCTGTACATTATTATCTATAAAGCGCATAATAAAAGATTACACACTTTTGTCGTCAATTAACATTAATCGAGACTTTTTATACCGATTGATTAGAATCATATACAATACAAACAAATTTCAACTCAAAAATAGAAAAATTGATTAAAATTTTACATAGTTCATTATCTACCCCTCATAATTTACAAATCCTTATGTCTTTTGACAATAAATATCTCCTCGTCTACACTTGTTTCTAGTAAAAGCATTCTTCAAAATTATAACTATCCGACCTAAAAATTTCAATTTCTACAAGTAAAGTCAGTGCTATGTTAAATATTTCCTTAGTAGCAATTGTGATGGTCTCTCAAAATTAAAACAAACATAATTTTAATGTTTTAAAAGAGACTATTTCTAATGGGTGATCCAAAGGATTTGAAAATTTTAGAAACAAAGTATAACAATAGTAATTTAATCAAACGCCATTTTGATTTCTTACAAATTATGCTGTTTAAATGACCTGCCCTAAATTTTCTCTAACACGACGTAACATATATATTTTGAATGGTTCATCAATTAAAACTTTATTCTTTAGATAGCCCCATAGAAAGAAATCGCATGCCGTAAGATTCAACGATCTTGTGGGCCATTCGATGCCCACATTCTTGGAAATGATTTGACCCAGTAACAAGTTTCGTAGAGCTTCCAATGGTGCAATTGCGGTATGTGAAGTCGCACCTTGCCTGAACCACGCGTTATAATTCTTCTGTGGAAACATCTTTAATTGTAGCGTAAGAAGGTTGTTGATCATTTCGATAAACGTACAACATTGATTTTTACAGCATTTTTATTCTCATTTTCGTAGAAGTAGGAACTGATAATTTCCACTGAAGACATTGCACACCATAGTACCAAATCTGGGGATGTATAACGACTGTGGTGTTTCTGTGGATTTTCCGAACTTCATTAACGACTATTTTATTTATTTATGTAAATGAAAAATGGAAATGCGACTAGTCAGAAATACAAAATTCTATGTAAAGAAACAAGTTCTAAACAAGCCCAATACATGGCATTGTTTACAACCAACTGTTCATAGGCACGAAATAAACAGGATCAAAACCCCACCAGCCCCGGGTAATTTGAGAATTTCTAATAGAATACTATAAATTTATTGTATCGTTTTTATTGTTAGTTTGCTGCAAATAGTATACTTCTATGACAGTTTTTTAAAATTATTTACCTTAATATTTGTTATTATTATATTATCTTTACAACACTTTCAGGCAATATTATATTGATGATATACAAATATTCAAATAATATATATTATTACATAAGTACATAACATGACTTTCCAATCACAGTAAATAAACCACTTTGCTCTTAAGGAATCTATTTCATATGTAAATCGTATCTGTTTTCCGAAATCTTTACAATTATTATATGGCTTTTCAAAAAGCTTCACTATAAATTTAATCAAAATCACACCAACATAAATCACAATTTTCTTTCTAAGTTTTTCTTTACGTCCAATGACCGAATAAATCGACCCTTCAGCGGGAGCGTTATTAAATTACGATGTGTCTCTTTTCTTCCGCGTCGATAACGACGCCACGCTAACAATATGAAGAGCAAGGCGATACGCTAGGACAAAAATAGAGGTTTTTACTTTCGTTTTAAAAGTTCCGAAACGGTTTTTACTTCATCCTTCGTCGTTGGGATATCACTTTTATTGCTTTTCCGTCTGCAGTACTGGAAGGACGAAAGGAACTAAGCCAGAGGCAACTCAATGGGGATCATATCCTCCTCCATTCTCTAAAAAGGTCTCGGCTGACAACCCATATCCTTTATTCTCATTATGACTGAAGTAACTTTTATACTGTGGGTTTCAATTAGGAGTTACCATTTGTTGTAAACTTCTGTTATAGTTTTTTCTTTTATGTTTTAGGAACTTTATTCTACAATAATAATACAATAAAACGTTAGGAAAAATTATTGGGAAAAGTAATAATATTTTTTCACATGTATTTTTGAAAGGTTTAACTAATTTTTTATTAATAGATACGATCTTTGATTTGGTTAACGTAAGCAATATATTGTATAATTTGGATATACTGTATTTGGTTAATATGTAATTAAGAGAGGCGTTTTTTCACAAGCAAATTCATACATTCAATAACAATTTCTTGGAAGGAAATGATTGAATTAGACAAGGCTACAATTAGAACAGTCTTCGCCTACTTTGGAGGAGGAAAACCAGTGTGCCGTCATTGTTTAAATGATCTTGTTTCGACGGTGATGCTAAACTGGTGCATAAAATATATCTTAACGTTGTAAACACTCAGGAGAACTTCGTATTCGCACCAATTTTTGATGAACACTGAGGAGTCACGTCACTCATCTTGCAGTCATAGCCAACCCTTCATTCAAAATGCATGTTGCGCATTTTTTAGAGACGTTTACAGCTTTCGCTCTCAGACGTTTTCAAACATCTGTCATTTAACACTATTATGTTCTTTTAAACAATTTACGGTATAGCGACAGATTTCGGACGATGCATCTTCAACGGTTGTACGACCACATTTGAATAACGAACTAATTTTTCAGCAGTTGAAAATGAAGGAGCCGAATTCTTCAGACCATCTTTCATCTTATTATGAATATTTGTTACTGATTAGCCTTTCAAGAAGAAGTACTTAATGACAGCACAACACTATTCATCCTGTCAAAAAGTCCGAAACGCTCTTAATTAAACAGTTATTACAGCGAAACTCGAAAACTTAACAATCTGAAATTTGGCAGCTGACGTTGTTAGGGAGATAACTTGCTGCTCCATTCTGTCATTAAATTTGATGTTAGGGAGATAACTTGCCTACCTATCACAAAAACAGTCTGAAACTGCGGTTTTCAGTCTATCTTCGTATTTAAGAAAAATAAGTACAATTAAATACTCATTATTTTCTATGTATCAGTTATTTAAAGTATTGTGCTCAACACAAAAACTATTATTTTAAAAAAATAATTTTCGAAATTGAACATCAGAAAAAGTATGGTTTTATTTGACTGGAACATTTATTTTATTTAGACAACAGTATTTTACAGATGTATAAAAAGTATATGTAATTTAAAACCTGCTTGTTCTGCATCATTTTTTTTAATTGAATATAATATTAATATAATCCACAGTAAATTATGGGAAATAACATTTAAAATTAATCCCAAGTAAAACAATACATATGAGAGAATGAAAATCATTATAATAAAGGTCCTTTACATCGGATACAAGATAGTAATTTCTCATTTATGCTAATTATTATTAATGATTCATGTGGGAGTTCAGTTTGCCGTTTATTGCGCACACAATGTGAATCCTAACAAACCTGTGCAATTGTTGGCAATATATAAGGTTGTGTCGAAGAGGAGTAGGATGAGAAAGATAATTGCTTCAGCGTTTGAACCCTTTCGTACAATACAATCCATCCATTACGAGGAGCAGTGGTCGAAGCGGCATGGAGACAATCATTTGAGGGCGTGAATGCATTAACAGTACCTACTATAAGTGCGAGTGTGTATGTGTGGATATATTGTGCGAACGGATACGGATGACATTTTTATCACGTTCGCCTGTCAAGTTAACGTGTTTGTATTCTCATCAAATGTATCGTCATACAATGAGTATGATAATTTTCACGTAACTGCTAAATCATTCAATCATTATTGTAGCGTACATCAAAGGCCTTTTTATGGGAAAGCGCATTTTTCTCTAAAAGACAATTTGTTGTTTTAAGGATTTGCTCCATAATCAGAGTTTCTGTTATTTTGCTAACATATGGATCTGTAAACATTGTTATTATTAAAAGAGTTTCAGGTGTTATCAAATAAATCTGACGTCATATTGGCTCTATACCTAAAAATCGTATGTTTCAACTAATCCATATCATCATCATTAAAATTTGCGCTGTATTATAATGGATTTACACAATGATTTTACATAGAATTATTGTAATTTGTTACGTTGTTTGTACCATATAGTCTACTATATTAGTAATCAACAAATATATATATATTTTTGTTGATGTAGCCGCCGCGCCATGTCGATGGGCTCATTCATTAGCAATGAGAGTGTAAAGTGCTTGCGATGGCACCATGGTCACGAAATGAGATAAGGGCAGTTTTGCGTTATAATTTCGTGCGTGGTTTAAACATAGACCACTGCTTCGAAGAAATGACTCTTGTACTAGGTGATGTTTGTCCACATCGCACAACGATACTCAGGTGGTTTAGAGAATTCCATGGAGTAATTTAACTGTGGAGGATGCTGAGAGGCCGGACAGGCCACGAACGTCAGTTACGGAGGAAAACGTTACTACTGTGAGAAAAATGCTTGGCGAGGACAGGCAATTGATCTACCGACAGATAGAGGGTACTTCAGGCCTAAATGCACCAGCAATTCGTTCGATTCTGCATGATCATTTGCACGTGGAGAAACTTTGTTCTCTCTGGGTGCCGCATCGACTGACCGAAGAGCAGATGACACGACGTGTGACTTGGTGCCGGCAGATGCTAAAAAGTTTAATAAGGGACAATCTCGGTATGTGAACAACTTCGTGACAGATGACGAGACTTGGCTGTCCTATTACAATGTGCCGACCAAAGCTCAAAACAAAGTTTGGGTTTTTAATGATGAGGACACGCAGAAGTGGCAAGTTGCACCATCCTATTGAAACCAAACATCGTTCACATCAATGCCATGAAGAGTGGGCACAAAAAAATCGGTTATCATGGTGCAATAGGTGTCTCCATTGACCGTAATAGTTGCGCCGTCCTCATTTTCAGTTACTCGTAATTGGTGCATTGGCTTCTGTAAGACCATGTGTGGGTTTTCTGAGCCCCAAATACGGCAATTTTGCTTGTTAACGTACCCACCAAGATGAAAATGAGCTTCATCTGAAAATTTTTTTTTGCAAAATCGACATCGTCGTGCAGTTTCTCGTTGGCCCATCTAGCGAAGCGAAAACGAAGCGGATGGTCATGCGGCTTCAACTTTTGAACCAATTGAACTTTGTAAGGCGTCATACCGAGATCTTTTCGCAAAATTCGACGTAAACTGGTACGTGAAATCTTAAATTCTTGAGAACGATGACGAGTTGATGTTGATGGATTCTCACGCACACTCTCAGCCACAACTTCGATATTTTCGGGTGTACGCACTGTACGAGCACGCTCACGTCTTGGCGCACCAACAATGAAACCAGTTTCACGAACTTTAGCAATAAACTTGCGTATACCGGGCACTGTTGGTCCTTCTCTGTGACCAAATTTTGTACGACATTTTCGTGCAATTTCCGATCAATTTTCTTTGTTTTGGAAATAAATTTCCAATAAATCCCAACATTGCTCAAGCATAAATCGATTCATTTTATTCAGTGGAGATAATATACTGAATTTTGTGACAGAATAAAATGACATAAGTATTGGCAGATTCGAAATAACGGGTGGTTCAAATTTAAACTGATAGATAGCCCACTTGTTAGTTGCCAAAACTTCCTCAGTTGTAATGTGGCTAAAATGTTGAGTATCCTGGTTAACATCTACATGCCTAAAGTTGGCGTCATGAGATCTTCTAGCGTACGAACTGCAAAACAAGCCGGCAAAACTTTAAATGGAAAATTACATGTAATCTCGGCATTTGAAAAGTCCATAGCTATAGTTAATGCTGGATGGCAATGATCCTCAGGGACTAATGGTACTAAATCACAGGACAGAGCGAGAAAGTAGTTTACATTGGAGAAAGTCAAATCAAGAAGTCTTGAATTATGATTAGTAACACTATTGTATTCTTTTAAATTAAGTGTAGATATAAAGCTAAATAAGGTAAACGTTTTATGGTCTTTGCTAGGAAAATTAAAATTAGGGCAATTGAAGTCTCCGAAGATTATAAGTTGTTTATCAAGCAGGTCCAGAGGAAACACGTCAAAAAAACAAATCATACACCTCGTTTGTTACATCAGGTGGGATATAAATGTTGATAAAATATATACATTTAGAATCAATTTTGAATCGGCACATAATGACGTCTGTTAGTGGGAATGCATTTTTTTAAGTTAACAAAGGATCCGCGTTTCTGGTAATGCCGAATGGTATTGCGAACTACACATCGCGAACGTTTCATATGTCTTACTATTGCAACCAACGCCATTTTTTTGCGAATACGGAAATACTATTTGACCCTGCGCCGCTTGTGTTAATTCGTGTGCTTTAGGCATTATCTAAAGCACTATATTATTACCATAGTATAAGAAAATATCGCACACAAAATCTTGTGTAAGTTCACTGGGAACACTTTCTTTACAAAGTACGAATGAGATCAATCCGCAACAACCCTAAAATTATTCATTTGCAACTTGTTATTTATTATGTCATTTATAATGTAAATATTGCATTTCTTCAAGGTTGTTTAACACATACGAACACGGCTGTATGTGTAACATATAAACCTTAAATCTTGACATAATATAACTGCACGTGGTGTTTACAGATTGGTATCAGGTTAATAAACTACATAGATAAAGTACATATTTGAATAATGTAAACTAAATCCGTATATGTTTACATATATTCTTTAAAATAATCTAATGTAGCATAAAAATATATTTAATTCCAAAACTCGTGGCCTTAAGATATTGATTGAAAAGTAGATGATACGTAAATGCGCCACTAACCCTGTGAAAACTTCTAGGTTACAAAAGTATTCATGAAAATCTTTCTATCGCATAACGTATAAGGTCTAGTAAAAAGAAATCCATTATTTTTCCAATAGATGGCTTTAGTAATCTGTATCTCGCGTTGTATAAGTGCGATCACGTTCCGCTAGATGGCGTTCGAAAGATAAGATTTCGTACTAAACGAACTTCTCAGACAGTTTTGTGATTACTTGACTTAATATTGTTTGAGCGCGCGTCAAAGATGGACACCAGCAAAGTTAAAATACGCCATATTTTACAATTTTTCTTCGATAAAGGCGAAAACGCAAGCCAGGCGGCTAAAAATGTGAATAGTGTTTATGGTCCTGATACTGTAACAGTCAATCATGCGCAATTTTGGTTTCGTCGATTCCGTTCCGGTAATCTTGATGTCAAAGATGCACCACGCTCTGGAAGGCCAATTGTCGAAGATATCGATAAAATAATGGAAATCGTCGAGTCCGACCGTCATGTAAGCACTGTTTCGATTGCCCAGGAGCTAAACATTGCACAAAAAACCGTTTGGAACCATTTAAATAAGGTTGGATACAAAAAGAAGCTTGATGTATGGGTGCCACACGAGTTATCGCAAAAGAACCTCATGGATCGAATTTACATCTGCGAATCGCTGCTGAATCGCAACAAAATCGATCCGTTTCTGAAGCGGATGGTTACTGGTGATGAAAAGTGGATCACTTACGACATCGTCAAGCGAAAACGGTCGTGGTAGAATCGTAGTAGGCCGGCGCAAACGGTGGCCAAGCCAGGCTTGACGGTCAGGAAGGTTTTGCTGTGTGTTTGGTGGGATTGGCAAGGAATTATCTACTATGAGCTGCTTCCCTACGGCCAAACTCTTAATTCGGACCTGTACTGTCAACAATTGGACCGTCTGAAGGAAGCAATCGCCCAGAAGCGGCCAGCTTTGGCCAATAGGAGAGGAATTGTGTTCCATCAGGACAACGCCAGACCACACACATCGATAGTGACTCGCCAGAAGCTCCGGGAGTTTGGTTGGGAGGTTCTTATGTATCCACCTTATAGTCCGGACCTAGCACCAAGTGATTACTACCTGTTCCTGTCTATGGCGAATGATTTTGCTGGTGAAAAATTCGCCTCAAGAGAAGCTTGTGAAAATCGACTGTCCCAGTTTTTTGCCAATAGGGACGAGGGTTTCTATGAGAGAGGCATTATGAAATTACCTTCAAAATGGCAACAAGTTATCGAACAAAACGGTGCATATTTGACCTAAGTCGGATCATTCTAACTATGCTAAATAAAAGCTTCAATTTAATGCAAAAATAATGGATTTCTTTTTACTAGACCTTATATTTTTTAATGAATATACATGCATACATACACATAAAGCAAATATTAGAAAATCATTAGTTATTGAACTAGTATTTTCTTTATATCATAGATAAGCTTGTCTAAGGCAAATGGCTGTCAAGAAAACAAACACAATATATCTTATATTATTAATTAATTAATTGAATATTTCTGCCAAAAAAAAATATTAATTTTAATAATGTTTTATTTTCGTTACTGCAAAATATTGACATTTCGAAATTCATAAACAGCGAGGTTTGGCGTTTGCACTGCAGGTACACTGCAAAAAAAGAAAATGAGGTGATATATACCCTACTGGCCATAAGTGTTTGAGCGCGTATATATTCCATACTACTTAAAGAAACAATATTATAGCCTAACTAAAACTAATATGTTATTAAATTTTAATTAAAGGCTAAACATAATACATACATATCCTTCGGTATTTATGTATTTAAGTACATTAAAACTAAATTATCGACAATGTCCATTTTACAATCCAAGTAACACGTTTAAATAAAGACCTTTTTCTTGGAAATGTTCCAAGAAAAGTTCCTATATATATATATATATATATATATATATATATATATATATATATATATATAGTATTTTAATTACATTTATAATGTTTGTTATTTACCTATGCATTAAAATAGCAATACCATAGATCTCGGCACTAAAAGCTAGACGTAAGTTCTGTTAGTTGCAACAATTTTTTTATCGTGCATTTCTGTTGCAATATGGGCTGAGCAAAACATTGTGGAGAAAAATGAAAAAAAAATTGTAGTAAAAAAAGGAAAACTAGCCCTATAGAAGATAGAAACATTATAACTTGTGCAAAGAAAACACCGTTCATAAGTTCAATTGCATTTAAGAGTGAGTTACACCTTTGTATAAGTACCTCTACTATTAGACGAAGATTGATTCAAGGAAAGTTGCGCGTATGAAGGCGGCTTAGGAAGGTACCATTGTTAAATAAATGGCAAATACAAAGTAGATTGTCGTTTGCTCACAAACACGTACAATGGGACGAAAAAAGTGTCGTAATCTACTGTGGTCCAATGATTCGGAAAATAGTTTTATTTAATTCTAGTGCATACCAACAACACGTACAAAAATCACCATTGATAGCACTTCAACCCCAGTACACCAAAAAGACGGTAAAATTCGGAGACTCAGGCCTCATGTGGGGGTGTTTTACACAAGATAGAAGGCATAATGAATGCTGATGTCTATGCAAAGTGCGCTTCTACCGTATGCAGAGAAAGAAATGCCACTAAGATGGTTGTATATGTAGGATAACGATCAAAAGCATGTTTCTCGTAAAGCGAAAACATGGTTTCGAGATAATGTTCGCGTTTTGAGTTGGCCGGCACAATCGCCAGACTTAAGCCCATTGAAAATTTATGGCTAGAGTTGAAAAAGACTATTTACTGCTAAGCCGCAAAATATTGACGATCTGTGGAGAATATGCCATTTAATTTATTTATATTTCTATTCCCTTATGTGCAAGTTTCTTCTACATATCCTCAATAACGTTTAAATCGTGTGATCATGCAAGTATTTTAATTACATTTGGGCAATTACAATGTAGCGAACCTCCTGCAACATAAAACACATGTTTTGCATAGTTTCCATGGTCAAATTTAATAGTATTTCTAACCCTAATTTTTCCGAATTATTTGTTTTTCAGAGGATCTAAATGGCTGCCCAGCTTTCCTTCAATAAAATTAAGGTTTCCTATACTTGTTAAAAATATGCAACCTCATATACTTTCAGGGTTTCTGTAGCTCATAAATTTTTTTGTGTAGCATTATATATATATACAATATATATATATATATATATATATATATATATATATATATATACACACCATTATTATTATTTCAAAATAGTATATAAATGTAGTTAGTATTGAATAGCTCATTATAAAGTTAAACAAGTTCATTCTGGAAACAAGCGTATTGTTTCGAGAATTATAGTCCAAGAAGCAAATATAAGCTTTACTTACGCTCCAATATTACTTGAACCGTTGCCCGGACATCCCCTAGTCTGCGTTGAAAAGCCAATTTTCGTAGGTACATTATTTTTTTTGTAAAACTTTGTTTAGCCA